>BRDA01014408.1:0-24662 GCA_036984385.1 Crenuchus spilurus | reverse complement strand
AGCCAGAGCCAGTTCTTCAGAATCTCACCTTATTTTTGAATCTGATGAAGACAATGAATCATCACTGACTGCTGAGATGACAATAAACACTAATAACACATGCAGCCCTTCGTATTCGAGCAAGTTAGATGAAGCTGCACCACAGATTTCTGACTGCTAACAGGTTAAGAGAAGCTTACACAGCAGCAGATCGTTTCAGTAAGCAGACTGTTCTGGTATAAAATGTCTGTAGCAATGATGAGGCAGTGCTAAATATAAAATAAAAGTAGTCAGGTGATTATGTAATGATCTGACAGCTGAATGGCCCTCAGGAGTCACTGATCACACCAGCATAATCAATCACGTGGTTGGTTCTAAACATCACAGCATAAAAACAATGTCATGTTAAGCACTGCAGTCAACTTCCACCCAAACTCTATGCTAGCTTCAATTTGTAGTTGATAGCAAGGGCGTAACTTTGAGTCCAATATTGGGGGGGTTGAGCTGTCTGCCTATTTATTTATTTATTAAGTCATTTATGTATTTATTTAACTTTCTTTGTATTTACTCTGCACATTAAACAATTAAGAAATTTTTCACATTTCTTCCAACAGTAACAAATATTTTACACTTTTACAATCTATTATATGACACACCTAAATTTATACATTTTCCAAGTGTATGTATTTACCTTAAACTGTTTGTATTTCATTAAACATTAAACTCTTTACTATTAAACACGTTCTGTATGTATTTTATGTATTCTGTATGTAATTTTTAAAAGTAGCCCACAAAACCGCATCCCGCCACGCTTGAATTTTCACCCGCGACTGGATTTTCAAACAAGCCCAATTTGGCATGAAAACCGCGAACCTCGCGAACCTGGCAACCCTGGCGCTGCTGCTTAGCGCCAACGGGTTGGGTGATACCAAGTTTTTGTGGGGAAAGGGGGGGTTACATTACCAAATGATTAAACATGCTAGTATTTTGATCATGAATTTTGTATTTTGATCAAAATTGATCAGGAATAAAGAAAATTAACAAGTTATTCATGAAAGATGTATTTGTAAATTGAAATTGTGACTTTATTAGGGGGGTTATAGTGATTGGTTCAGATTCCTATTCCCCCCCCCCCCGCAAATTACGCGCATGGTTGATAGACCGAGTAAAATGGCACAGCAGGACCTGCCAACACTGCCACCAAGAGGACATGAAGAACCTCCACCTGCGTTTGGTTGTAAATAGCTGTATATCACTTTATTTTCCATTTTTACCATCATATGATCACTTTTACAACCTTTCAGTCTTTAAACTGCTTCACTGAGCCAGTGTGTTGATGCAACATGTCAAAGGGTTTCGCCAAAATAAACGATATCATAAACCGTCACGGTGAACAATTTGTGGTAAAATCCAAACTATTCAAAAATGGCCAAAATAGCCCAAAACCTCCAAGGGTTAATCATTTAATTCAGAATGTGCCATCATACGCAACAAAAGTGACCTGTTTTAAAAAGCCCATCTAAAAGGAGAAATATTTTGGGCGTAAGAGTGCAATCTCACCTGAGAAGTGGACATGGAGATGTGGAAGAACTTTCCTCGACCTCCCTGTGGTACTGCTCGAGTGAAGAAGAACCTGAGACCATCCCTGGAGAACAGCGGGGCTTCATTCTGTGTGGAAAACATCAGTGAGAGAGATTATATCCAAAGGAGATCAGAATGCACTAATATGGTTGCTCAGTGGTTCTTAACGTGGATGTAGAACCTACACTAAAACCTTTCATTGTCATTTCCATTATAAGGAGTAAAACAAAACAACGATACTTCAGTATTAATATGTTCAGTGAGACTGTATCTATTCTCAAAAACCATGGACTGTAATAAATAGTGTAAATGTCACTGTGTTGTGTTTAAACCTCCAACCACTAGATGGCAGTGATGTAATCCATCTTCAGTCATTAGACTCTTCCACTACAATGCATAAAGACACACCGCTAACAGCTTAGTTCATTAGCATTACCTAACCTAGAAGTTTTTCATAACATGAAGACTTTTTAAACTGAATCGTAATCCCTGCATCAGAATGTGTATCATATCACCAGCTTCTTACCAGTATACACTATTATCAGGAACATTTTAAAAGTTCTTCACACAAAAAGCTTTATTTAACTCTTTAAAGATGCAAAAATGTGCCTATTTCTGATATTTGGTCTGCTCTTTTGGGGCAGCGCTTTACCTGCAGAGTGTAGGAATCTGTTTAGACCTACCCCAGGTGTCAGTGCACCTCAGGAAAGGGTACAGCCTCTGGCTTTAGCTCCCTTCAGGTAAGTTTTGTTTTATTTTCAGAGCTCCATTTTTTCCATCTTTCCCTAAGACTGCAGTGGAAGTGTGTGTGCACCACGCCTTACCACCTCTGCTGCACGTACTCATCCTCAGCTGTGTTGTTAATGTTTTGTTAAAGCTTATTGGGACTATATTCCTTAATTGTTTACTTGTCGCTCACTTCTCTGCACCTGAATCCGTGTTTTTTCTTAAGATGGTGCCGCGCCTACATTTATTTGATGACTACATTCTTGCTTTAAGTTAACTTATGCTAATGTAATGAAGTTTTATCATAACTTCAGCTGACTGAACTTGTGTTTGATCATTTACACACGGGATTCAACAGATCTTTGAATTTCTATTCGATCAGAGTGCGCAACATTTGTGCCCTTTAATAATTTTTGAGGGCTGACAAATGAGACAAAAATTTGGTCTTTTTTTATGTGATTTTTTTGTCAAACATCAATTTAAAATGAAAATTAGGTTAAGCCATGCACTGCAAGGTTGTTGTATAGCATCACTCCAAAGAATCCCTGTGCTACTTTAAAGAGTCGTTTTAAGAGTGTCAAGCCTAAGACCAGAGACTAAGTGCAGCTCTGCTGTACATCCCCTTGACCCTGTTGGTCTGCTTTAAACACCTGAACCACAGTGTGCTCTCCTGCACTGAACCCACATGCCTTTAAGCCCCCCAGTGTCAACTGTCCTCACTTGGACTGAAGTATGATTAATATAGCTCTGACTCACCTGCCTGTGGAGCCAGCTCTCGCTCTCATCCTCGTGTTTCTGAAAGCACAGCGCTTGGTGTTAACATGGCACATTGTTTCCTGCTGCTTTTTTTCAGGCCTTGCATGCCTGTCTCATCAATCTGCCTACTGCTTAGCAAAGGTTAGTAATGAGGAGCAGGTGAATGGAAACAGAAGCAGAGACACTACTGACTCAGAAGATGAAAGAGAGTTTTTCTATCTCAGGAATATGTTAATATGACATTTTATGGAATTTGGTGACATAACGGAAGGTTCCTGCTGCTTTTAGCTGTTAACACCGGGACAGAATTGGGTCTATTTTTGACACAGTTCTATCATAACAAGCCTCTGTTACACCTGCAAGCTGTTATTTGTAGGAAAGGGAGAGCAGGGCACAATGTAGTTAAACAAAATTTGGTCAAACATACTTGTGGTAATTTTCACATTTACACACAGACTGTATTCAGATATTTCTCCAGATTCACTAAAGACTGAGTCACACTGATTATTTTAACCTCTGCTTCTATAATATAGCAGCATTCAGAGGAATTCAAACAGTCAAAGTCAGCTAGCCAAGCTAAAGTCCAGTTCATAACATACAACAGGCAGTTTAACATGCTGTTATGAGGCCTATCTGGACTGGATTAAATCTACATGGAGGTTCTCTGTGGAATTTTATTCCTGTGTGGACTGGCTGCATCAGTGTTCATCTCCCTCCAACCAAATGATCGACTTATTTAGAAAATTCAGTGCACGTCTGATCACTTTAATCCCGTTTGGAGACAAATCTCAGTGACTTTTCAGCCAAATGTCATCAAACATTTGAAAATAAAGATTTCTGGCAGCTGCTAGAAAGAAATGATGAGAACAGTGAGATACTTATTAAAGGGGCGGGGCTACAGGTACAGTCATTACTTACTAGCGGTATCACTTAGCTTCATTTGCATAAATTAATTTTCAAAATGTTTCATTACAAAAGATAAACAAATCTGATCAAAGTAGAACTTAACGTGACAAGTCCACAAACAAGACGTTTTGGAGACACTGTACTGAATGAACAGTGTTTGTACTGCTTGACTGGACATTTCAGTGGTTGTTATAACTAGTCCTTCAGTCAGCTTACCGCTGAATTGTTCATAAACGGTGCTGTAACTGCTCTCTGTAGAAGATGGGTTCACTTATTTACACTTTAACCATGTGTGCACCAACTTCAGCTATGACTCTGTGTATGCATGTATCACCTTGGTGCAGATCCCTGTGGTGGCTTCACACAGAGTGAGGATGGAGTTGTTCTGTGCTCGGTTCAGCCAGTTTACTGCCAGCTTGGTGCTAGTGGCCCATTTCACCATGGTGATGTAGTACTCTTTCCTAAAAGAGGGTCATATTTTACAAAACCCATGTTTATTAGATACATTGTACCTACATTGACTATTCCCTATTTTCAGCCATTAGACTCTTCTACTTCAATGTAAACAAGTAACATTTTAAAAATCACAATATATTAGCTTGCTTAAAGTATCACAATATACAGAATCACAATCTCTGTCTTATGGTATGTGTAGTATAGCCATATTCTTGCCAAATACAACACTATTTAGTCTGATTTTAAACCTCTAGAAAAATGCTAACTTCTGCTAGCATGCATTTGAGAATAGTCTTGCAAAAGCATCAAAGTTCTGAATGCAGATAAAGAGAAACAAGTCAAACAAATGAGACAAAAATATTATACTTGGTCATTTATTCCCATGAGTACTGATATGCACTCAGCATTCAATATCCAAATGGTAATTCTAGTATACTAGTACTAGTAAATACTAGTACAACTGTAGTATTATTATTTTTTTTTTTTTTCGCATCTGTACTTTCCCACTATTGTAAGTCGCTTTGGATAAAAGCGTCCCCTAAATGCAATGCAATGTAATGTAATTTATTTAAAATGATCCAATATGACACATTTGTGAGATGTAAAAGTATGTGAACCTCTAGGATTAGCAGTTAGTTTGAAGGTGTAATTAGAGTCAGGTGTTTTCAATCAGTGTGATGACAATCAGGTGTGAGTGGGCACCTGTTTTATTTAAAGAACAGGGATCTATCAAAGTCTGCACTTCTCAACATGTTTGTGGAAGTGTATCATGGCACGAACAGAGGACATTTGTGAGGAGCTCAGAAAAAGAGTTGTTGATGCTCATCAGACTGGAAAAGGTTACAAAACCATCTCTAAAGATGGAAATTCAAGACCACTGTTACCTCCTCAGGAGTGTCGACCAACTAAGATCACTCCAAGAGCAAGGCGTGTAATAGACAGCGAGGTCACAAAGATCTCCAGGGTAACTTCTAAACAACTGAAGGCCTCTCTCACATTGACTAATGCTAATGTTCATGAGTCCAAGATGAAAGCCACTGCTCTGCTGCCCATCTGGACAGGAGGCTACTGCAATAATGTTTTGTGGCCTGTTTTGCTGCATCTGGGCCAGGACAGCTTGCCATCATTGATGGAACAACAAATTCTGAATTACACCAGCAAATCCTAAAGAAAACAATCAGGATGTGTCATCATGAGCTGAATCTCAAGAGAACGAGGTCAGGCACCAAGACAATGACTCTAAGCACATAAGTTTTTACCAAAGAATGGTTAAAGACAAATACACGTTCATATTTTGGAATGACCAAGTCAAGTTCCTGACCTTAATCTAAAAGACATGTTATGGAAGGACTTGAAGCAAGCGAGTTAACGGGAGGAAGCCCACCTACATAACTCTAATGTTTATGTTTGTTATGGTTCTCTTTATATATATATATATATATATATCATGCTGGTTGAGTTCTAGTACCACGTCTCAGTTATACTCACCCAATCCTGGGGTCCTCAGGTTTCTTCATCTTGACTGTGTGGGCTGGGCCATTCAGACTGACCACTGACAGGTAGATCTCCGGGTTCTCCTCACCAGCCTGAATAAATCAGAAAAGGGACTGTTAACAGACAGGGAAAATGGGACTAACTGTTGTGAAAAAGCTGATAGACCACAAAAACTGTCCTCATCAGATAAACACTATTTAAAGCTTGATTTGAGACACAGAGATGAAAATCAAGCTCCACCCTCTCGTGTCAGATCTGTAAATATCTACAAGTGTTTCTGTCCAGACTTTCAGAGAAAATAACACTGCGAGTCTGCAGGGATGTAGGGCTGTGAAGAAGATGTAAAAGAAGATAACAGACAAAAAAGAACATTTACAGATCAAAACAAAAGCCTCTGGTGTCCTCAGAGCTGACCTCCGCACAGCCCAGACCTCTGGACATGACAAATGAGATACTCTACTTGGCTGTTGAGACTTGTGTGTAAAATGTTTTCTGCTGGTTTTGCAGTGCAAACTGAAGCCGGGAGATGAAACAGCTCCTTTTTAAAACGTGCTCGCTGTGAATGCTCCATCTGAAGCCTAACTGTCTGCACATTTTGTGTGTGTGACACACTGACAAAGACATTTTATATAACAAGTCAAATGAGGAGGAGGACAATATGTCAGAAAGAAGAAGAAACTGAGAACGGCCTGTGTGGACAGACTGAAAGTAGCAGTAAATGAGAGAATTTATGAAGAATCACTATTTATAGTGTTATACTAGTTAGTAGTAGACTTACTGTTCCAATTAATAATAGCTTCTACTCTTCTGAGATTACTTTACACTAGATGTTTGAGGATGTGATTGTATTCAGCCACAAGAGCACTGCTGAGGTATGATGTTGATGTTGGATTAGTTCTGGACCACAAACTCCAATACAACCCATCCCAAAGGACAAGGATGGAGCTCTAATCAGAACAATAACCCCATGCTGGAGGTCTCCATACACTCTACCTGATGCTTAGGCTAATGTGTGGCTGCTTCATACTATTGGACAATGCTTCTCTATGGAGATACATACATGCTGAAGGTCCAAACTAGTAACAATGCATCCACATTACATGTATGACTTACTTTTGGGTAGCGGTACTCCTGAGCATTTGGGTACAGGCTGCCTGTAAACATGGGCATCTCCATCTTGGGCACCAAAGTGTCATCGATGGTAGCGTAGGCCAGTCTGAGACCATCTGGAGACCACCAATGAGAAGTATAACTCTGGAAAATCTCCTCTGCAATAAAAAACATAAATAAGAATATTACTTAGACATACAGGGTAGTACAAAGTGGAAGTGTCGGCACACCGAGGTAAAAAATTAAGTGTTGCAGGGACACATGTATTATTATACACATATAAAACCTGATCAAGAGACCAAAAATAAAATAAAACACACTGCATCCTGTGTGTGAGCTTGTGTTAGCAATTCTGAACTGTAGTTTATTTTTCCTTGGTTTTCATCATTGTTTTCCTTGTCTGATGCCTGTTTTTGATCTTGTTGACTTGTTCTCTGGATCGCAGGTTGCCATGGATTGGCTGCCATATTGCTGTGAGCCGACTCTCTGACCTCAGCCATTGTTTTGGACCATTCTCCTCAGTTCTGCTGAGTCATAAGTACATCTAAATGTCATTTCAGCTCAGGTCCTAATCACTAACTTTAGGTCATGTTCTTAGTTATGTTCTGTTAAACATCTGTTAGAGTTTAGTGCTGAAGTGACAATGTTATGGTTACTGTGTGTACATCATGGGTGTCATTAGTACAAAACAAGAATGACTGACATGAGAGCATTGAAGGAAGTGTTATGACTGGACTTGTGGAGGGAGTCAGAAGACGTGGAAGACCAAGAATAACCTGGATGGATAACATCAAGACGTGGACTGGATTATCAGGTGCTAGCCTGCTACAAGCTACCAGAGACAGATGGTATTGGAGAGAAGTGACTCGTCTGTACAGCCTACCATTTCAAAGCCATGAAAGAATTAGTAGACCAGAGGAGGATGGGTCCCCCATGTGAGTCTGGTTCCTCCCAAGGTTTCTTCCTCCAGCTCTGAGGGAGTTTTTCCTTGCCACTGTCGCCGTTGGCTTGCTCACTGGGGATTAGGGATTAATGATT
Source organism: Crenuchus spilurus (assembly GCA_036984385.1). NCBI lineage: Eukaryota > Metazoa > Chordata > Actinopteri > Characiformes > Crenuchidae > Crenuchus > Crenuchus spilurus. The sequence goes on along the minus strand of BRDA01014408.1, from coordinate 16,616 downwards.
TGATGTTTGTTATTACTAAGCCTGTAAAGCTGCTTTGTGACATCAGTTGTAAAAAACGCTTTATAAATAAAATTTGATTGATTGATTGATGACGGCGTATGACATGACATGAATGACTGATTATTTGAGAAATGATTGTAATGTAAAAGCAGTGTTTTGATGTGAAATGCTATAGTGAAACATGCTGACTTCTTTACAATGATATTGGATTATGAACCATTCAAATAAATACATTTTATATACCATCCAAAACCAAAAATCATTATTTTGAAATGATGACATTACCAACTTCAGTGTCTGTTGAACTTTTTTTGGCCAAACTGCCCACCACTGTCTGCTATGTGGTGAACGTTCATCAGCTCAAACTGACTGTTTTTCAAACTACCTTCAAAGCCAACAAAGCAGAAGACAGGCTGAAGGCTTCAGTTGTAGGTTGTCCTGTGACAGACACAGGAAATGGACACCGATATGCATTGCAGAAAGAAATATTCTTTAAACAGACTCAGGCAGAGGGCATGGCGCTAAACCCATAACTGCAATGTGAGCAAAAAGGCAGCGCCCTTGATTTATTGAGGCCATTCGCCACCGCTCCCTCGCCTCAGGAGTCCTATTCATCACTCTCTAAAGCCGACAGCCCCACAACCAGAGGAGGAACAGTCCCGGCCGTGCAGCCAAAATAACATATGGGCAAGTACGAGCAGCCAAATCAGGAGCAAGATGATCTTCTTCAGATCAGCATGTAATTACTGAGCGATCAAGACCCGAGAAACATCAGGAAAACGTTCCCCGGGATCAATGCATGAGATAAATGACTAGATTCAGGGGTTGTTGTGGTTTGTGTTGACCTTGTTAGTGCTGGGAGATTTGGACACTCCTGGTGAAAGGTTTAGCTGACTTTCTCCACAGGGAGCCACCTTAAATGTGATTTTAGTGAATAATTTCGATTGATCACTTTTGATGTATTAGGGTAAAACCTTCCTGGAGAGTTCAGAGACTCTGATATTTGAGACAATGATAAAGTCCACAAATGCTGCTGCTCCACACACTCAGATTCAGTAAAGAAGGGCAGATATATACCATTCTTCAGCAGATCAACTGACAATACGCACACGTAAAGGTGATCCTGAGTATCTAACGCGATTATCATTTTGAAGAAAACAAAGTCTCTGTTTCCATCCTGCTCACTTTGAAACGGTACAGCTGTAGGTTCTGTGACTTTATCCTCGCTGTGAAAACAATGCATTTTGGTCCCCAGAATGAAAGCTTCAGCACCGTAAAACATTGGTTGGCTGTATGCTTCAATTCAGACAAACACTAATAGCAGTTCTTGCCAGGAGAACGCTACACAAAAGGCTCGACCTTGTTCTTTCACAACAGCTCAGCTTAGAAATGAAGGCTACAAAACTGTTCCACTCAAAGTGCACTACACCATCATATGAGCACAGCTTTGATACAAGGGGAACCCAGACACCAGGGTAGAAAAATAGCCCCTTTTCAGCTCCATTTGACCGAGGCTGTGATTCAGCAGTACTCAGAGTCTCTAATGTATTCCTCTCATTTTTATACAGAATTGGTGGTGAATGCATTTCGAGACACTGGTCTAGAAATAATACGTGGACAGTGATCTGAGATCAGCTCTCTATACAGTCTATATAGTTGTACTCAGGTCACACTTCATCTTTATCTATAGGTCAGACTGTTCACACTCAAACAGAAGAAATGTCTAATAAGGGACTACAGTGATGTGTCTGTTCTGGTCAGTGTGGCCAAATTCAGTTCAATGCTTCAATTACTGAGGACATGCCTTTACAAGCAGCTATTGTGGCATGTTGGGATGTTTTAAGAGGCATGTATTTGTGCATGTTTGCCCTCCATATTCATATTACCATATTCAGACCACGCACTCCTGTCTGTTCTGCTGATAGGATGTCTGTTAAAGCCACAGGATGGCAGTAGAGATCTGCTTTCAGGTTGTGGATGTGAGAGATAGTAAACAGCGGGATTAAAGAGAGCATGAAGCTCTGCTTACTGTCTGTGTAGAATAGCTTTGGGGTTTGTCACTGTTCTGTAGACTCACAAAGTCAGGCATTTGGCTATAGAACAAAGCCTGAGACGGTGTGTAGACACTGCTGTAGTGAAAATGACTGCAGAATACGTGCAGCGGCGCTGCGGCTTCATTTCAAAAGGCCAATCGCATGAAAGCGAAGGTCAGGCTTCGCTCAAAGTCAAATCCTTTCCTGTCACTGTGGAGAAAGAATACCAGCAATTTGACACACAGACGATAGAATCTGCAGCAGAAATCCTGAAAACAGAATAAAGAAATGTCAGAGCTACAATTCCAACGTCATCCCAATCCAAAACTGTAAAGATATGAGCCATTATCAACTAAAACGTCAGCCGTTACCGATCCCAAACGTCAGCCGTTACCGATCCCAAACGTCAGCCGTTACCGATCCCAAACGTCAGCCGTTACCGATCCCAAACGTCAGCCGTTACCGATCCCAAACGTCAGCCGTTATCTAAAATATCAGCAGTTACTTATCCCAAATATCATCCGTTATTGATATGGCACTTCCTGCAATGAATATAAAATATAATAAGTAAGTACATTTTATTTTTATAGAACATTTAAAACCAAAGTGCTTTACAAGAACAGTCACCACTTAGCAAATGCTATTTTTATTGGGGCAAGCTTTGGATTGAAACAGCTAATAATAATCAGTCTAAAGTCTGCCAGTTTAGTAGTAAAGAAATCAGAATCGGCCTTAATAATTCAATGTGGGAGCTGTAGCTGAGACTTGTTGATGTGCATTTTTGTAATGGCGCAAATGTGTTGGTGTGCCAGAGAACAAAAGGGTTATATTGTGTGCAAGAGAAGAGGAGTCTGAGAGAGGAGATGAGGAAACAGAGGAGACAGAAGAAGTGCACGGTATGGAAGAGAAGTATCGGACCAGCAGAACTCCACCATAAATAACATAAAAGAGTCTCCATTATAACAATAATATACAACCAGACCCAGTTACTCTCAGTTACTAAAATAAAAACTGGACATCCTGGTCTCACCCTTAGACATCACCCCTGTTCATGTAAAATATACTGTATACATTAAAAATACTTAGTTCAGAGTTATATTTAAGTAATTCAATCTGTAATGATGCATGATTATCTATAAAGAGTAATGCGAGGTCTGTAATCCTCCCTTCACCCTCTCCAACAAGTTTCTACAGCCAGCCAGGAGACACCACATAACACCACGTAATCAAAAATTCCATCATTTCCAGGAGCAGAGGAGCGAACCGTATCTGCTGAGGGCGAGAGAGAGAGAAAAACTCTGGTCTGTATTGGTGTCAAACCATCAAAGTGAGAAATGGAAAAATGCATGTAGTGGAGGCAGGATTTATGAGCTGTGTCTCATCACATTGGAGCAGCAGGGTGGATATGTTTCATTTCAGTGTGTGTGTGTGTGTGTGTGTGTGTGTGTGTGTGTGTGTGAGAGAGTGTGAGAGAGGAGGACATGAGGACGCATCTCAGCTCAGCATCACCTGGACTCAGCAGCGCAAATGAAACAATAACTACACGTTAAAACAGCAGAATGTCAACTTCAGTCGACCTGTCCAGGCTCGGCCTACAGGTTCTACAGCTAAATCCAAATTCATTCTTAATTCATACAAAGTACAGCTGAATTCTAGAGCAAATCAGTACCCACTAGGGCTGGGTATCACCACTGATTTCCTGAACTGATTCGATATCAATGACTTTAGGGAGATTTCAGTTACAATAACAGGTTTTGTTTGGATATGAAGAGACTTTCAGAGAACTAAAATCACACAAACCTCATATTTTACACACACACTTCACACTTTACAATGATGTGTGTGTATCTGTGTGTGTGTGTGAGTGAGAAAGAAGAACACAGATGTTGGAGTAGTACACTGCTGAATAATAAAAGCAGGTCTTGATAGTTTTATGTAATCTGCGTAGTGCGCTCGTGCATGTGAACAGAAATGGTGAAATAGTGCCTGGTCTGATACCTTTGAGTCTGAGGCTGCTGAGACGGAGGGCTTTAGGTGTGAGAGCTGAGACATAACAATGGTGTAGTACAAGGACTGATGCCATTATTCCCACTGCATGAGACCTGACGCAGAGGTCACAGGCTGTCCTAAAATGTACAACATTAACAGCTTCACTACAGCTCCAGCCAAACTTGCAGGCCAGATCCATTTGTGTGAAAAAACAACGGCTGGTCACGTGAGATTAAAGGGCTTTAAAGATTTATGCAAGCACTGGTAAAAAAGGCTCATTTTAAAGATCGATCTCAGGTTTATATGAATCAATGTCGGATCATTCAAATGATGGTATCCACTGTTAAACCTCTACAAAAGGCATCTACCATTACATCTGCATAAACTTCCAGTCAGAAGACAAAACGCTGAAGATTAAAGGAACTGTATCACACTGGTGTATGTAAGGCTGATGGTTAGAAAGCATTCATTACACAGCATCTGGAGAATATTCTACAAAGCACGATTATCAACATAGTTCAAACCCAACATTTAGGACTGTGTAATGTCCTGCTACTCTTCTCACTGGACTGTCTGAGTAGGTTACCTGGCTAAATTGATGAATCTCTCTGTGAAATACTCTGTGAACTGTATTTCTTTCTGAAACAGTGTTTTTTTATCCCTAATAATCACTAATTTAACACAGTGATAAAGTCACCACCCTCTGAATATTTTGTGTGTTGCTGAATATTTAGGAGACAGCAAAATTGTGACCATCCTTTGAGTCAAAAGATCTGATACTTGTTATAGACCTTCATCAAATGACTGGTTAATGTATAATATTAAGGATATAATTTATAGCTATTTACGTTTATGTGGCAGTCGCTCTTATCCAGAGCGATGTACAACAGTGTTTTGTTTACATTAAGAGAATGATCTCAGCTAGTACAGACAGGTTAGAGTCCAAACTACTCTTCAGTTCAGACACTGTTAGAACTAAACCATCACTAATACACAGAAAGAGGCACAATTATACACAATATAAGAGCATAACAATGCATTACAATAAGAGTTATAAACTAGTGCTGCTTAAGTGCTCCACAAAGAGATGCTCTTCAGTCTGTGTGTGAACAGGCAGTAGGAGTTTGTTCCACCACCTCGGTGCTAGGACAGAGAGTTTTGATGCCAGTCTTCCTTAATTTTTTTATGTTGACCTCCTACATTATATGATGGCACTATTTAAGGATTTGTAGCAGAACTGTGATAAGTAAAGGTGCTTATCAGCAGATGAGAGCAGACACTAGCTGAGCTACACAATCACAAAAGGTTCATATACTTTGCTCTAAATTGGCTGTGAGCTGCAATCATTTCTCAAAGCCACCAGATGTCACTTTTCTTTCATGCTTTCAATGCATCTTTTTCAAGAAAATCATGAAGAAGCCCCAGTCCCAAACGGCTCCCTAAGCCCTGCAGTTCTCCTCAAAGTCTGTAATGTGGTGACATCATCAGCATACAGATCTCTGTTGTGCAAATCCTCAGGAGTGCTTGCTTTAATGAGGGACAGACTCTATATTGTGCAATTGTGAGTTAAAGTTACACTCTTAAAAAAGGGGGTTCTTTAATGGGTTTTTTTGGTAAATGCACCAGTTCTATACAGAACCACGAACACTCAAAGAACCTTCTGAATGGCTAAAGGGCTCTTTACAGTTAAGAAAAAGGTTCTTTATATGTGCAGCATTTGAATTATGACACACTGTGCTTATATGTTGTCCAGCGTGTACTGGTTCATTTAGCTGTGGACTCAATACGACCGCATCAATAATAATAATAATAATAATAATAAATAATAATAATAATAATTAATAATAATAATAATAAATAATAATAATAATAATTAATAATAATAAAAATAAATAATAATAAAAATAAATAATAATAATAAAAATAAATAAAAATAATAAAAATAAATAATAATAATAAAAATAGAAGAAGAAGAAGAATTTTCTATTAAATTTAGAAAAGGGCAAAATAGACTCAGACAATACAAAACACTGTTTTTATAGCACCATAAACGGATCTTTCCATGGTGAAATGGTTCTTCAGACTGATAAGGAAAGTGTTGTAGATGGTTCTATACAGAACCTTTTTGAAAATGGTTCTTTGTAGCCCACAAAAGTACTCTGCTCTAGTCAAGCTTGTAATTGTAGAGGAACCCTTTGTGGTGCTATATAGAACCATCTTCAAAAAGTTTCTATATAAAACCATCTACAGCACGTTCCTCATCAATCTGTAAAGTCCTCTCATCATGCAAAGAACTCTTTGTGTGATGGTTCTATATTTAACCATTTTCTTTCCTAAAGAACCACTGAAGAACCATCTCTTTTAGGAGTGTAGAATTCTGTAAGGAACCCTTTCAAATGAGTTCTTTATAGTACCAAAAAGTTATTTGGCTTGTAATAGTGGAACCCTTTTTATTGTTATGAGCCAAAGAATCCTTTTTGGTACTACACAGAATAATTTTTGCTAAGACTGTCCTTAATAACTAATAATACATCAGTGGAGAAATCTCACAGAATTCTGGGTAATTGACTGCTTCTGACTGTGCTGTGATTTTTGTTGTCCTTCCTCTAAAGGCTCATACACAGTTCTGGACTTTCTGAACACTCTGGCTTTTTTCCTTTACACTGTCCTGTCACAGTTTTATTCATAATCAGTTTACTCACTAGCCCTTCTTCTTTTGGATCATATCTAATTGCTGATTTGCTCCTTTGGCCAATCATTCACTCAATTCTTCCTCTTCTTGGCTTTTTGGCATTTGGAAGACCTGTTGTGAGGCACACTATCACCCCTTACACTAGCCAAATCAGGAAGCTAGTTTTAAATGCCATCTCTGATTGAATGATGCCTAATCAAATATGCAGCCAGGGGGAACACAGACTCCAGAGGGATAAAGGAACTGTAGAATGCATTGCTTAGAAGGGTGACAGCTAGATCCAAACTCTGACAATCATTTACATCATCTAAACTGTTCTTGTGATGTCCCTGTGTCACATCAAGCTGAACTAATCCACCACAGTCTGCACAATAATGACCAGATTAAAACTGTAAAGCAAGGTCAGGCCTCTCTGCTCATCTTAAACTTCAACAGATGGCACAAAAACAGTGACTCTTTTAGTCAGCAATCGGACTTGTAGCTTTCTTTTTGAATGATTTCAGTATCAGGAACTGACACCTCATACCTGTATTAACATCGTAAATAGTCTGGACCCACTGGTAGATCTATTCTTTACATTCAGAGATTTATTATCTGATTATTGTTGGTTTCAGTCCTTTACTGATGTTTGAGACCCAAACAAAACAACTGAGCTCTGGATTAAATCTGAGACGTAATTCAAACGTATGTACATAATGTCCCTTCAGTGCTGTGCAGCCTGACAAATCCATGTACATTTCATGGCTTTACTCGACCTTGTTCCAACAATCACCATCCAATCTGTGGACAGATCTCAGAAGACTAGTGCATGTCCAAGAATCTACCGGAGCTAGAAGCCTTTTTCAAAAATAGGCAAACAAGAACTCAAAACGCTTCAAAAAGTGGAATCTGCTACAAAAATTGTTTACAAGCCCTGATAAGTACTGACAGTGCTGGGTACCTAAACTTTAGCTTCAGGCCCTGTTCATTTTTGTTATTTTGATTCGACTGAAGGGTGACCTCTAATGGCACAAATCAGTTATAAGATGAACCTACATAATGTCTCTTCAGTGCTGTGCAGCTTGAAACATTTAATCCAGGGACTAAAATCACATGTACAAAAGTTCTACATTTTAGTGTTCAGCAGTAAACTGTAAAGCATATTACAAGTCATAAAACACATTGTCTCATCATTTGAAGGCTTTAATTTATATTTTGTATTAATTTCATACACTTCCTGTATAAAAAACTCTAAGACCTGGACATGTTGGTTCAGAGGGAAAATCCTAAAACAGCCTGAAGAGGTTAAACAAAGCCAAGCCCTAGCTGAGCTGTAGCCGAGTTCATTTATAGAACACTGTCATTTTTAACGAGTGGAACTGAAAGAAGAAAGCAGGTCATGAATAGCATAAAGAAGACTAACAGGAACCTTGATGGAAAAAATGAACAGTTTCAGCCTTTTGTAGTCTCTTGTGTATGCTGCACACTGCAGGTACGCTGATATATACTATTACATATCATCATTATCTGACATTTGTTCATTGTTATCTATAAAATGGACTCTCATAACTTAATCAAACTGGACTGAAGGTTATGATGTTCCACTGAGCAGTTCCCCACATATGGGGGCAGTTATATTTAAAACAGGCTTAATACAGAATCTCTGACACATCCAGGCCTCTAGGTGTCAGCACAACGACTGTTTCATAACATGAAGAATGACTTAATGTAGTGCTGCACAGAACAACTGCAGCCTGGCTTGGAATGGTGCATGCTGGTTAGTATGTAGTTGAAAAAAAAAAGACCCTGGTTAGAAAATCTGGCAATGACCACACAGACAAGTGAAAAACCAGCGTATGTGGATAAATATGTGATGTTTAAATGTATATTCTTCAGAGAAATATTTCATTTGACTGAATGAATGTTACACTGATATAGCAGCTTGCTAATACCCAAGGACGCTTGATGATCAACACTATTCCACACTTTTGTCTTTTTACACTGAGTTAGCTGCTCTGTCATCAGTTACGTTGAAGTGTAAATAAAAAAAATCTGAGTTTATTGATGTCTTGGATCTTATGAAACAATTAACATTCTACTTGTCAGTGTTGACACCTGTAGAGGGCAGCAGTGAGTAGTGTTTGTTGTGCTCAAGCTGTTAGTTTAGGCTTGTTCTTTAATGACTGTACACAATCAATAAAATGAGGAACTGTTGACTGCTATTTATACAGTAATTCATTGTTGACCATGAGAACTAATTACAGTTCGCTTAATACTCACAATGTTTGTTGCTTTCTAAACACACAGTTATGGAAGCTAAAACCTGTGTAATTGTCTAGTTGCGTTGTAGTATTGCATAAACAGGTCACTGTATTATTAGGCTAGAAGAACCTGTTACATACAGTTATACCACGGGCATTCATAGGAAGTTATGATACCTGGGGCTTCAGCCTCAGGGAGGGCTGGGGGGATATGAATGAAGATGCTATTGCCTATATAAGTTTTTCTTAGAAGGGTTGTTGGTTGATGAGTTCTGGCTTGGATATAAGACCCGGGGCAATTAAGACAAGACCCAGGGCTATAGCAAGAAGAGAAATATTATTTTCTGATTGGCTGGCAGGTGTGTATTTGTTTGGCATAACAAGATTCAGGTGACGTAGATTCAATAAAAAATATGTTTATTTACCATTCTGTATCAATGTGCTGGAAACTTTAAATGGCAACCATAGTGCCCATAGTAAATATCTGTCGACTGAAAAGGTGCTACTACATCAACAGCCAAAAATAAATCTACACTTTATTTGTGACAAACGCTTCCTTTTTCAGTGCTCATCTTTTCTTTTAAATAAATACACAAAAATGTCTAACCATGTAAACAGGGTGTGTGTGTCTGGTTTATATCTAAACATGCAATCATGGAAGCTAAAAACTGTACAATAATGTGCAATCAGTGCAAACAACGGCCATTATCCCAACTAATTCCCATCAGGCATTTTAATATTTATATTTATATACAGTATTTAATTACAGGCCTAACAATGCCCTGATGTCCAGGACCAAAGCTCAGCTTGTCAGTGATAAAAATGTAATACAAAGGCTTCTTGCACTGGTGTCTTAATAAAATACATTCCCAAAGCTTTAATCCAGCTTAACAATGTGAGCACTGATAGCATCACCAGTTCACTTCACACATACCAACAAATCTGCCTGATTATATTCAGCAGCAACAGCACAAGTTACAACAAAAACATCCTCCTGCATCAGCTATGTGTGTTCCTCAACCTGAATGCAATGAGCCCCCTCCACCAGCTGTCTGAAAGTGGGGTACCTACCTATCTATGTCTGCTGTAAGCATTAGATACTGTTCAGCACAAACACACAAGAGACTAAACTAAATCTGACGAGAGACAAAACCACTGAAGTGAATCTAAACACGCCTGGTAAACAAACAAACAAATAAATAACAAGAACATCTGTTTACAAAAGAAAATAAACACTCTGTGCCACCAAATGTTGTTGTTCTTTCCTTCAAAATGAAAGTAGCTGAAGCGTCTCTTCATGAATAGATATTAAATATGAAATATGACTCATTTTTCCAAGTCAAAAACAAGGTCCAACCTCATTAAGATTATGTATTTTCTGTACTTTGTGAAACACAATTTGTTGAAAATATGATTTTGTACTTTTTGTAGAGCAATATATAGAGTGAGATGCCAGTTAGCGAGCTAGCCTGTTAGCATACACACTGATTGCAGTGTTGACAAAACAGACAAGTCAAGGTTAAAATAGAAATGTAAGTAATCAGACATGTTTCTGAAGAAGAGGAGGCAGAACATCCCTACCAACGTTCACAGAAACTGAAATTCAGTCCCAGAGATGCCAGGAAAGACAATATTATCATGATGTTACAATGACATCATCTATCAGTGGAAGCCATGTGACCTCATACAGTCTGTCACACTGCAAACTTATTTAATAAACAATCCTTTAAAGCTTACCTTCATACAGCCAATCAGTGAGTCCGTTAAACACAACGCCCTCTTTTCCTGTAGTGACCAAACGAATGGGTTTATCCCTCACATTGGACTGGTAATATATGTTGTTCTCAAATATGAAGATCTGTGTGGAGAAATCACAAAAGCATTTAAAGACACTCCTGATTGTGTTTTACAAAGCATTCTTTTCCTTAACATGATTATAACAGAATAACAGCAAATGCTTAAAGGTTTAGTCAAAGCTTAAAATGAACTATTGTAAAGCCCTGTACATGATTTCGATCCAGTACACTTTAAAATTCTGTCTGTTGTTCGCTATCAAAAGAAGTCCAGTGTTCATCCTCAGCCCTGGCTCTGTACATTATTTTATTCACATTACATTACATACATTACTCTGACCTCCTGTCACTTTTCTGTCTTTGTTTATGTCGTCCACAGGCTTCGTCATGTCTCCTTTCTAGTCCTGTTCTGTGAGTGTCTTCACCTGTGTCTCGTTATTCCACAGCCCTGGTTCCCCATCTCATGTGTGATTATGTTTGGTTTAAATGTTCCCTCGTCTGTCAGTCTTCATTGATCATTGTATGTCTCTCTCTCTATGCTCACAGCCAAGTCAAATTCAAGAGTGTCACAGCAAAGCATTTCTGTTTAATAAACACAATAATCACTTAAATATCAGTTATTTAGACCTAGAGTGTCCACATCAGGGCTTCTCTAACTTATTAGACCCCTCTCTGAATAACTGCCAAATAATGATCTCATTTATAATAAAGTAAAGATATAAAATCAGTAAATAAGCACTTTTAAGAGTTTCTCATTTGTTAATGGTTTCCATCTACTGTAGTACAAAACCGGCCAAACTGATCAGCTTCCTATTGTCAGTCCTCCAAACTGACCACAGACACAGCCTGAGCTCAGTAAACTTTACCCACCAATGCCCTCTAATGCTGTTATAACAAGGAGAATGTTACATGTTTCATAACATTTGCTTCAACATAGCTCATGACAGGATAATAAAGAAATAAATGAAGATTTAAAACTTTATTTCACAAGACTTCTGACTCAGCGGGCAAAGACGCTACCACTATGACCAGAGGATCGCGAGTTTGAATCCCGGTCATGCTGTTTGCCATCAACAGTCGGGGCCCAAGAAAGCAAAAATTGGCAGTGCTCTCTCTGGGCGGGTAGATGGCGCTCTCTCTCTCTCTCTCTATCACTCTCACACTGCAATGTCCGCTGGCTCAGGCATCTACTGATGGGTCCAATCAGAGCTGGGGACCCTGTGTGCCTTCCTCCGAGTGCGTTAGGCTCCCCAGTGACGGTGTATCAGCGGTGGTTCAAAAAGAGGTCGGAACCCATGTCAGAACCCATTTAGTGCCACATTACTGTTCTTAGTTTAATTCAAAGAGGAAAACTGTCACACTACATTCATTACATGTAAAGGGACATTTCAAGCCCTTAACGTTTTAAGCAGGGGTGCAAAAAAATGAACATTAATGAAACCAAAACTGAACAAAAATGAAAAATTGGTTGAATACTGAACTCGGTTCCTCATTTATATAAATTATTATAAAATTGGTAACTAAACTATTTCCCAAAATTAGTCTTGTAGATAGTCAGGAATGTCTGTATTTTAATAAGTAGGTTTGACATCATTAGGTTTAATAACATGACTTTACTTTATTATTTATAACAAATGCTGAACAAATTAAAGACAATAATATAAGAACATGTATGAAGATGCATGTGTTACATTATTACTAATATTTAATTAAAAAACATGAAACAAAATGATGAAAATGTAAAATATGAATGATGCAAGTCACATGGATGTTTTGTGTCTTTAATGTGTGTCCAAACTTTTGCCAGGCAGTATATGTAATCACTGTTTATGCCAGTGACTGCAGCACATTATGTGGCAGATTACTCGTTTCCTGTGCAGATCAGATGCCGACAGCGTCACCAGCGCTAGAATGGCAGTAAATATTAATGAGCACCACTGTTATTAATGAGGTAATTAGTGTGTCTGAAGGAGATGGCTATATACTGCTAATGTATGCAGAGAAATGGAGCTGGAGGAGTGATGTCTTATGAGTGATGGATAAAGGGAAGAAGCTAGTGGCTTTAAAAGGAAGGCAAGATGAAAAGGGAGCTTTCAAAGGCTTCAAAAAGAGCAAAGCGCTGACGTCAGGAAGAGACTCTGTGTGTGTGTGTGTGTGTGTGTGTGTGAGTGGGAGAGTGAGAGAGAGTGAGAGAGAGAGAAAGAGAGAGAGAGAATGTCCCAGCTTGTGACTGGCAATGACATTTCTCAACGGTGTGTCTGTTTTCACTGTCATCTGTTGCTCTCGTTCTCCGCCAGAACTCCACGTCTCTCTTATTAACCCTTTAACGTATATTCAACAAAAGCTGTTCCTGCTTCCTGGGCTATTTTTATATCTAGTCTGTATGACAGAGTTTGTATACATTTTTATATAAAATAAAATTTTTTATATACACATATACAGGGGTTAGACAATGAAACTGAAACACCTGGTTTTAGACCACAATAATTGATTAGTAGGTGTAGGGCCTCCTTTTGCAGCCAATACAGCATCAGTTCGTCTTGGGAATGACATATACAAGTCCTGCACAGTGGTCAGAGGGATTTTAAGCCATTCTTCTTGCAGGATAGTGGACAGGTCACTACGTGATGCTGGTGGAGGAAACCGTTTCCTGACTCGCTCCTCCAAAACACCCCAAAGTGGCTCAATAATATTTAGACACAAAGACTTGCTGCCTTGGTCACAGATGCGCCAGCAAGACGTGCAGCAACAATTTGTCCTCTTTTGAACTCTGGTATGTCACCATAATGTTGTGTGCATTGTAATATACTATATAACTGTGCTCTTACCTGCTAACTGAACCTTCACACTCTGCTCTTACTGGTGCAATGTGACATTAATGAAGATTGGCCACCAGATTAGCCATGAAACCTCCCACACTAACATGACAGGGGTCTCAGTTTCACTGTCTAACCCCTGTATGTTTGTATATATACCCAATCAAAACAAGCCCACAATATGATATTGGCAATATATAATGGTCATCGGCCACCCTGCGCTCTAAATATTGGCATCAGTCACTAACAAAAAAAAAACTGTCAATCAATAGAAATGTCCATGTATAGGGCCCTGGGGTCATTTCTCCTTTATACTTGAGCTTCTCTCCCACTCAAGACACATTTCTCTGTTACAGTAGGACTGGACCCAATATTCAACTACTGTATTTTTTTATTTGGGATTTAGATATTTGGATTGTTTTTATGGCTAAATGCAGTCTAGGAGTTGCAAATTAAGCAAATTATGCATATTGGTCATAATGTATTGGTATGTAATTTGGTGCAAAATTACACTTCACACACACACACACACACATCCTGAAGGTCAGGAGAAAATGTCCTGCATCTCTAGGACTGAAGCTGTGCCACCCTGATGCCATCTGCTACTGTGTGTGTGTGCGCGCATGTGTGCACGGGAGAAGGTCTTCGCTCTGCCAGGCCCGTCTCATCACTGTCTCCTTCCTGCCCATACACACCCAGAAGACAGTGAGTATGACGGGTCATGAAAGCAAGTCTGATCAAATATTTCAACATTATTAACCTATTAAAACACTATTAGAGAGTCACTGGTCATGTTGGTGTGATCACTGGGATGTCACTTCTGCCAAACTTCCTGAATTTAAACTCTTTAGTTTTTGTTTGATGTTGATGGACCAAGTAAATATAAAGATTTATACATTTACGATTTGATATAAAAATCTTATTTACATGTACATAAAAGTAGCAAGACGGGTGAAATCAGATGCCCAAGAGGAACCCACACAATGCAGTAAGACCTGCCAACACTGCCACAGTGAAACAGTTGTATAGAGTTTCATTTGATTTCATTCTTTACTGTCATTTGATCACATTTACAACCTGTGTTAACATTTATGTCTTTAAAATGCTTCACTGGACATGTCAAAATCAAAAGTATTGATCCAAGACACCCAAGGGGAGCTGTAGGCTACGACTATACAGAAACCAATCCAGTGAAAAAGAAATATCTATATCTTCTCTTATTCCTGATCAGGGTCACCGTGAGTCCAGTATCTCTTTACCATTAGCTGGACAGGGCCTTACAGTATCTTAGCTAAACCCAGGACAGGGCACTAATCCATCACTCAGCACACATACCAAGTACCAATTTCAACTGACTCCTTTCCTGTGTGAGGAAACCGGAGTCTGCAGAGGGAACTCCACCCACATGGGGACTCAAACCCAAGACCTCAGTGCTGAGAGGCAAACGTGCTAACCACTAAACCACCCGTGTCTCCGTTTACATTCTACATATTTCTATAAAGCCCTAACATATTATCGTTATACCATAATCACAATAAAAGGAAAGTGAATACACTTCAGGCCTCACCAACTGCTGGCCTTTAGGACCCCATCCAGCGAACTGCAGCGTTGTGCTCTCCACCTCAGGAGCCGCCAAAACCACTGTGTCCCTGTAACAAACACATCAATCTCATTACTGTCCCCTGTCTGTATGACTAACGTGCTGATCATGTGAGCACAAAACCTCAATTTAAAAAAGTTAGTGTTTCTGGAATATTCTGGAAATAAACACACTCCTCACAGACTGATCTTTTAATGACAGCAGTGGTTAAAACTATGTAGGAAGACTTTTCAGGGCTTGTAAGATCACAGAAGTAGCTGTAACCCAACTTCTGTTTCATTTTGACACTAAGAGATGTGTGTTAACTGAACCATGAAACCATCACAGTCAGAATAAACCAAACCATCAAATGTGTGCAGACATTTCTTTAGGATGAGCGTAACATGTTAAAACAGTAAAACTGAAGTGAAAGCAACTACAGGTGAAGAAATAGGTGTTTAATGCAAAATAACCAGACAAGGACCGCTGAGAAGACTAACTCAGCACACTTTCCCAGCATGGTCTGCAAATAACAGCTCATTAATGTATAATCCTACACCTTAAAAAAGGAAGATGTATTTGCCAGAATGGTATTTAAGGAACACAGAAGACTACTGCAGGATTTAGACTGTAAACTGAAAGCACTCTGAACAGTGTAGAGTGATTAAGATTAGCCAGAAAAGGTCATTCTTAGCAAAAAAGATTTTATGGTTTAATATCTCTCATTCTGAGAATGTTATAAGCTTATTCTAAGACAATTTAGCATATAAGCAGATATTTTTACGTGCGTTAAAGTTATTTTATGACTTTGAGAACATTGGCAGATCATTTTACTTATTTAAAATGTTTATCTTGAACCAAATTAAATTATCTGGCAACATAATGAGAACTTAATAATATTACCGGTTATAATATAAAAAAACAGAAACATTAGATTAGATGAATTTCTGAGATGTCATATAACCATTCACTGTAAAAACCATTTTACAGCATGTATGGCCACCAGGTGGCAGCACCAACTGACATTTCACTGCTCTGATACGAGTCAGACTCTAGTCCAGACCAATGATAAGTGATTATATGCCATAAAGAAGAGCTTTTACTTTTAGACTCAGCTGCAATTGGAGATCTGAGAAACTTACGGACTGTTCAGGTTGCAGATGATGTAAGAGGCTGTGTAGGAATATTGGTACATCTGTAAAAAAGAGAAAACGAGTCATAAAAACACTAATCATAGGGGCAATCAGATAAATACATAGACAACAATGCAAGATATTAGTCTGTAATCAACCTCATTAAATATTCTATACACTAGAGTACAAGGTATTAGTCTATAAACACCTTCAATATATAGTCTATACAACAGCATAAAATATTACTCTGTAAACAACCTCAATAAACACTATTAATCACTAGAATATGAGATATTAGTCCATAAACAACCTCAATAAACACTATTAATCACTAGAATAGG
>BRDA01014406.1:39476-51985 GCA_036984385.1 Crenuchus spilurus | reverse complement strand
TAAGAAAATGAAAGAGAAACGTGTGCAATGCAATATCTGCAAGTCAGAACTTGTCTTCCACGGCAGCACAACTGCGATGCACGAGCACCTGAAAAAGAAGCTGTTGTGCCGTTATCTCGGTAAGCTAAATTGCTAGTTAGCTGCTAAACAGAGCGTAAACAGAGAGTTAACTTGCTGCTTACTCATATTGATAGATGTAAAAGTGAACATTAGTGATGACGATTTGATTCATCAGCCTTAGAACACATTCATGTGTTTTCTGTAACGTTATAACAGTCATGTGTTTGAATAGCAATGCTAATGCTAACGTTTCTAAGGTTATGTTTCAGTGCTACGTTTACACTTTATGCTAAAGAGTTAAATAATTGTTTGTTGCAACAAGCTGCATATTTCATTAAAGGTTTAATGAACTATGATCTTAATTGTTTTTATTTTTAGTTAGCATATAGCTGAAATCTAATGACGGTTATATAACAGCTGCATTCTAGTGCAATAAGCTGTATGTTTTATATTCAATTAACGTATGATCCGATTAGTCGACTAATCGCAAACATAATCGGTGATTAGTCGACTATAAAAATAAGTTTGCGGCAGCCCTATTACTAAATGAATAGTCTTTGCATTATTTATGGCCATGTATTTGATGATTGACAGAAGCTACAAATACCCACAAAACAAGCACTAAAATAGAAAATTTGGGACAAAATGAATTTCAGCATCACAGATCATTTGAAGGGGAACGCCAGAATGGATGAGGGTCCTGTACATGTCCTTGTGCGCTAGGCATACCTCATAATGAAACTACTACACGAGGCAAGGCACCGCGAGTACCTGAGAGGATCGACTCAGCCGGGTCTGTGGTTCTGTGGAGCAGGAGGCACTGGAGGACGTCTCGTCCACGGAGGCTAGGAAAAAAAGACAAAACCACAAAATAACTCTCATTCTAAATGAGCCATGCATCACCTTATGACTTTTTGGTCATTACATAGCTTGGAAGCATCAAGGTGTTCCTCATAATTGTGCACTACAATGTCAAATCACACAAAATAAACAAGCCTTAAGCCACCAATTAAGATGAAAGGCTGAAATTTAACGGGGACAGAATAATTGGTGCACTCTGCTAACAACAAAGCTCACAGGTCATGATAACTGCAAAAAACTAAATGTGGCAGCGATAGAATTATGCCAAGATAATATTCTAACATAAGAAAAGGCAGTCCTGAGCCTTCTGACAGTCTGTGTAAATCATTTCTGTGATTTAGCTCTAATTGTCCCTTTTAGAGAGCAGTCTCTGTCGTACAAAACCCAGTACACATGTTCTAAACCGCTCTCATCTAGGTCACTGTTGGGTGTCATGTGCTGCTGCAGTATCCATGGCAACGCACACATCCTCAGAAATAAATGTAAAAAATAAATAAATAAATAAAAATCAATGTCTCCCTGTGCTTAAAGCTCAAAGCATCATCATTTTGATTACTGCTACGCATTTCAGGACTTCTGTTTGAAAGGAGGCGTGTTCTTCATTTAGGCTTGATAAGCACCCATTACCTATTCAGTTACTGTTCAAGTGCCTAAATGAACCAACTAGGGGGTGGGGGTGGGAGTGGGGGAGGGGAAGAAAATAGGCCCTCATTGAATCAGGACAAATTAACCAATCAGCAGAGATTTACACACCATCGTTTTCTCCACTAGCAGCCGCGGTCTCTGTGGAGTCACAGCTCTCCTGTTCTGCCCCCTCTGCTGCCCCGACTGTGGATGTGGTTGAAGCTGTGGGTGTGCCGGATGCGTCAGCAGCCTCGGACGCTGTTGGGTTCTTCGTCCACTGAAGGGCATTTTTCTGGAGGTGGAGGGGTGAGATAAAGCACGCAATGAGCAGGGACAGTACCACAAGATGACTAGAACAGGATGCATTTATGACTCAAACCGCCGAGGTACTACATCATGCGCGTAATTTGCAGGGGGGATAGGGGGGTTATGACCCCCCCCCAATAATCTGATCCAATCACTATAACCCTCCCCCAATAAAGTCACAATTTCAATTTACAAAAACATCTTTCATGAATAACTTGTTAATTTTCTTTATTCATGATCAGTTTTGGGTAAAATACTAGCATGTTTAATCATTTGGTAATGTAACCCCCCTTTCCTCACAAAAACTTGGCATCATTCAACCTCCACCAAGCAGCAGTGCTCGCCATTTGCAGGGTTGCCAGGTTCGTGGTTTTCACGCCAAATTGGACTTGTTTGAAAATCCAGTCGCGAGTGAAAATTCAAGCGTAATAAAAAAATAATCCCTTATAAACAAAATATTAAGTTCTACACTAATAGTTGTTTTGCCCTTTGCTTCAAACGTGTGACAGACATATTTTGGGCTAGTTTAAGCTTCTGAAGGGCGGGTTTTATACTGACTTTGGACTGGAAATTATTTTGCTGGACCTGGCAACCCTGACCGTTTGTATGCATGTGCAAGCAGCTGCTGGGGGAGTGGAAAAACAGAAAGAAAGAAAAAACGAAAAGAGCACCAAAAAGTGGACAAAAAACATTTTTCCCATTGTTGGTCGACAACACCGCCTTGTAAAAAGCAGAAAATGAGGTAAATGTATATGTATTGTTAGCTGATGATTGAATAACTATGCCGCTGTGTATCAGACACACTATGAATAAACGTTCAGGTATTTTAGCTAGCTCTGTTAGCTAGCTCCACATTTCTTAATTGTTTAAGGTGCAGAGTAAATACAAAGAAAGTTAAATAAATACATAGTAAAAGCATTACAATGTATTTCTAATACGGTTAACCCAAAATCTCCTGAATCCTTTTAGAAAAGTAAATGATTTAATAAAATAAATAAATAAATAAATAAATAAATAAATAAATAAATAGGCAGACAGCTCAACCCCCCCCCAATGCTGGACGCAAAGTTACGCCCTTGCATTACATTATGGTAGCGAGCTCGGGCTGCACAACACAAACGGTTTCTATTGTTTGTTTAAAAAAAAAATCGGAAGTAGTCTTCCAAATTCAATACAACACAAAAATGCGCGTGTCTATAGTTTTGACCAAGCTGAAGAATTTCTTTCTAGATAGACCATCTATCAGCAGCTATTTTCACGGCTAAATCCAAATGTTTAGTAGAATCTGTCCACATGGTTCATACACCAGACATGTCACAGAAACATTTATAGCAGCAGTCTGCACGGTCAGGGATCTGATGATTTGCAGCACTTATGTAATGTAATAAATGTAAATTTAATCAAAACAATGTCACAATGCATTCTTAATATGCGGCTAGATGCACTGCAGTATGCAGCTATTTATCTGTAGTACTCTGTCTACATCGCTCATCAGTCAACAAAGAACAGAACAAATGAAGTTGTGGTTTCTACCTTTAGGGTGAAGAGGCTCATTCTTCCTGGCAGTTTAAAAAAGATGCTGTTCTTCACTCTGTCTCCTCTTACTTGGGAGTGGAGCATGGTGACCAGGCAGGCCAGAGGGGCTGTGCCACTGTTGGCATGAGAGTGAAAATGAGTTGGATAAGTGAACAATGTTTTTGCAGAAGGACAGTGGGGGGGGGGGTTATATTTTTAACATTGTTATGGTATGGATGGATTTCATTTACACGTCTTGAAGCAAACTTCTAAACCACTGTCTCAAGAAATAGTTACAATAGAAGTCAATGCAAAGTTGCACCAGCCCCGCAGGGAGAACGGGTTGGCATATAGTATTAGTACCTTACCTTCTATTTTCCACAGATGATGCCGATGAAGAGGGAGTGGAGGGGAGAGAAAAAGTCTATTTATAATGCAAGCAGAGCACAAACAAAATAATCCACATCCATAAATATCTTTTGTATGGATTAAGTTGCACATTAAAAACAAACCTCATTTCTTTGAGTCCCTTTGTTTGGATGACGTGAAGAATCTGTTTAGGTGTCATGGGGGCATCGGAGAAGTTCTCAAGAACCTTTACGGGGGAAAGGAAAACAGGAAAAAAGGAAATTACTCTTGGCTGGCGGAACATAAATCGACACACTGCTGGACACACACTTGGCCTTACCATACACGTCAACTCTAAATCTAGACTGGGCTCTTGTTGGCAGTGGCAACTGGCATGACATTCCTTGAATAGCCTTACATTCAGCTTGGGCATTCTTATGTATTCAAATTAAAACTCATTATTTGCCTGTTCCTCGCTACAAACACTCATTTTTGGGTTGTTCGTGTTCAAGATACAGACTAACGGACAACCATCACACAGTAAACACACCGTAATGGGATGAAATCTTGGCGGGTAAATCTCAGCCATATTGTACGATGTGAAAATGTTCTATAGGTGTACACAGTTGGTTTTGACTAATTTTTTCCCCTCCAAAGCCACTGATAAATTGATATTTGGGGACTGGCATTCATTTACCGTAAATGTATCATCTGTAAACATTTACAGTTCTAACAAAACAGGTTAATATTAGAACGTTATAAAAATAATGAATAAAACAAACACCGGCAAGAACATGTGACTGGATTAACTCAAGATCTGCAAGCGGGACACTGGGCCAGTGTGCATTTATTTTTTATTGTGATGGCATTGGACATGCACAGCGATAAATAAATGCTTATATCAGCACAGAAACAGTTCAGGCGATGATTCTGATTTTAATATCATGCTAAATATCGGCTCCAATGACTGGGGACGGTTGATAATCGGTTAACCACTAGTACACAGTCACATCCTGACATTTATCTCAAAACCTACATTTTGTGGGCACCCGGGTGTTACGTGGGCATTTCTAGCCTAAATATGTCGTATCACCAACTAAGGCTATACTCACAGCTACACCCAAATATTTATTAAACATTTACATTAACAGTATTTAATCTACGTGGTCGTCAAAGTTCATATTACTGATATTTTGCTACATTTATTGTAACAGTCCACCTGATCATCAGTGTTCATTTGGTTCAGTTATATCCTGTTGAATCCAAGTCCAAATACACAAATGTGAAGTAACATTCAGTATACACTGTACGCCAGCAAAAAATATAAATCAACAATTATGAAAGAACAAATAACTCAGAGTACATAAATCAAAAAATGTCATTGCATTCCTCTTTCAAAAAAATAATAATAATTTAAAAAAAGCTCTGAAAAGCTCCCAGCACATTTATTATAACTTGGCACAAGAAAACATTTATATAATGTGCCATTATTAAGTCTAGGTAGTGTTAAATCAGTGGTTCTTAACCTTTTTTGAGGCACCGAACCCACCAGTTTCACATGCGCATTCACTGAACCCTTCTTTAGTGATAAATAAAATGTTTTTTTTTCCAAATTCAAGACAGCTATATGTTTTTTTACTGGTGCACAAAATGAGCCATGCATGAACATCACCTTGCTCAAAAAACGAAACCAACACAGTGCATGAACTCGCAACAAATTACGATATTACTTTATTCTGGCCCTGAAAAAATATTTCGGCCTCATAAAGGAAATTCAGCCCCCAAAATAATTTTTTTTACTAGTTTCTAATTAAAGATACTAATTAAAAATTAATTCAGATTTTTTTTAAGAATTTAAAATTTTTTATAACTGAATTTTTTAGTTTTAAATTTAATTTGTTTTTGTCATTTTGAACACACAAAATACTTTTTTCATCTCGACATAAATTTCTTAAATTTTTTTAAGAAAAAATTTCTTTTTTTCTAAATTTTTTTTTCTTTTTTAAAGAAAAATTTATTTATTTCTTAAATATTAAGAAAAACCACACGACGTACAACTACGGCAGCCGTTGACTACTGCATGCGCTAAATTCCCCGCAGCACTGATTGGCCAAGCAATGTATCGTGATCCTGTGCAGCAAGTGATGGCCAAGCGGGGAGTGTCATCACAAGTGTGTCTTTACCTCTGTGGCAGAGGCTCTTCCGAACCCCTGAGACAGACTCATCGAACCCCAAGGGTTCGATAGAACCCAGGTTAAGAACCACTGTGTTAAATAAAGAATGAACAGACATCCGCCACATAACAGGCCAGAAATAATTCACAGCATTTAAACAGAGCAGTGTTCATCCACAGATCTCGCAGAGTCATTTTTGTTTCTTAAACATTTTCGTAATTCTGTGGTATGACGGTGCCAGCCGAAAAAGGGAAAAGAAAATAATGTCAAAAATGAAGAATCACAGCACCAAGTAAGGAGTAAAATATCTAGGTCATGCAAACAAAATATTTGGTGGGTGTTTGTGATGGGGAACAATACTCCGTTATGAGACATCAAAACAAAAAAGGAAAGTAACAATCACAGCAAATCCACCCAATTTTCACACGGAGAACAAAGACCTAAACCTTCTAGAGGACTCTTCAGAACAGCATGCCTCCGTTTTGTGAAAAGGTTTGCAATGCCTCTGCCTCTGAAGTGCCGTTTGTCATTACAAACATGACGTCCTTTATATGGGATGAATTTTAGCAGCGGTTAAAACAGGGGGAGAAAGCCCCACCCAAATCCTGCCAGGCGACGACACACACACACCCCACATCTGCACTAATGAGGACAAAATGTTCTTTGATAAAGTAATAAAAGGGAAACACTGTAGGTTTTCTAAATGACAAAGCCTGGGCTTATTAATATCATTCTGAGTTGGCAGAGCAGGGCAAAGCATGCGGCTACTTAATACATAGACAGCGCACAAATAGTTTTACATGACAGAAATGCCAACGTGGGTAAACAGCAGGCTACCCCTCTGATTAAAAACATCTGTAGGGTCTTGGACAGGACTGAGCTGGCTTCCCAAATTATTAATGTATAATCCTGCTCCTCAGATTGTTGAATTCAGACATCAGAATGTGTCATTACACTCTTATTAATCTGTAAAATTCATTTCTATGAACGGCTTGAGCAGGGGTGTGTACGCACTGTGAACTAAAACTGAACCTGTGCATTTGCAGGCACTGGTTTCCTCATTTCCTACATGTTAAAGGAAGACACCGTACTTATGTCTACATCCGTTTTAGGGTGCTGGATTTCATGCTGGTGAGAGAACGTTAAAACATCTCATTTTGGGGGAAAAAAGAACCAACTACTGAAAGTTCTTTAACAGGAATGGCAGTTCAATGGGAACCTGCTTCCCGATACCCACTTTGCGTCAAGCTTTGGTAATAAGTTGATTATTTAGATCAGGTGTGTTGTGTGGAGGGCAAGCATTACTCCAGGACTAGTACTGGGAATCTCTGCCCCAGATATCCCTTTATGACAGATTTATTTTAAGCACAAACTGCTTGTAGCGTCAAGTCCGGTACGTTCTGCTTTGACTTCAAGTAATGAAAGCGAAGATTTATACAACATAGATAGATGTACAAAATATGGAGAGGCAGTATAACACCAGAGCTGCACCGCACCCTAAACGGTAACCTTTAGTGTTGGTGCACCAGCAAATGCCACAAGATAACACCAGCTGTGCTGACTTGATGTGGCTTTAGGTTTCAAATTTAAGTCAGCGCAAGCCACAAACTGAGCAATGGACACATCGAGAACGCACACTCTCTCAGCCAATGTCATGAACGATACTGAGGCTAACACAATGATGTGAAAGATGCTAATCAGCTAAAACTTTTCAGCACAGACACCAGTGCTAGTAAATTGGGTCAAAGCAAGTCAAACTGAAAGCATGGACTAAAATGCATCAAACTAGAGCAACAAAATGATGTTAAGTCATCTGATAAACGCAAAAAGCTATGTTTCCACGTTTCAGTAAGCTAGCTAAAACACTGCTCTTGGACAGCATCTGAAACAGGAAGCAGCTCTCCGGATTCTGATGTCATTAGACCACTTTTAACCTGCAACAGCAACGCAAGTTAGTGCATGTAACTCACATAGCTATGGATTTATCTGCAGCAGTTCTGCAACGTCACGAATTATTTGAAGATATAGGCCAAGTTGTCCAAATACAGCTCAAGCTTTATTGACGCATTTGAAGCAGATGCAGATTTTACATTCATTACACAAAGTGGTTTCAAGCTTTTTTAAATTCGCTGCTGCAGTGTGGTTTACAGCTCATGGAAATCAGAAATCCAGAATTATTAATTATTTGAATATTTCATTGTGAGTTTGAGTAATTTACCATTCTATACAAATATAAACTTCAACATAAAATGGCGTGAAATTATTCAATTTATATGTAATGATTGTAAGTTTAATTTTATTTACTTTTCCCCCCCCCCACAATATTCAAATTTTTGGAGATGTACTAGTAAGATGACGTTTATAATCCTTCAGTATGCAGGATTGTGCCAACACTAGCAAAAACTGCATAGCGAGTAGAACATTGAAATACACAGGTTGAAGATTTATGCAAAGGCTACTTTTAACATCAGAAAATGTACTTTTAGGAATATTGAATGGCTACAAGTGTAAACTGCTTTGTACTAGTAATAGCAACAACAGCTTTGCTTACACTGCATAAAGACAATTTATCCATCATGTACTGTATTTAGTGATTCTACGCACTTTTCATCTAGCTATGACTATGTAGCTATCCATCCATGTTTATATCCATTCATTCATGTCTATGTATGTATCCATCCATCAATTTCTATGTCCATTCATCCATTTAGCTACATCCACTTATATCCAGCAATCTGTTTATATTAATCTGTCAATCTCTACATCCATCCATGTCTATATGTATCCATCTACCCACCCTCTTATCAATTTATATATCTATTAGTGCATCTAGCTATGTCTAGATCTATCCATCTCAATCTCTCACTATCCCTATATCCATCAATGTACCTATCCCTTCATCTATCTAGCCATGGCTAGACCTATCCATCTATCAATTTATTTATCTATATCAGTCTATGTATCCATTCACCCACCTATCAATTTCTATGTCCATTCATCCATCTAGCTATGCCTAGATCTGTCCATCCATCTATTTATCCATCCATGTCTGTTTATTCATGCACCTATATCAGTCTATGTATCCATCCACCAACCTATCAATTTCTATGTCCATTCATACATCTAACTATGCCTTGATCAATTCATCCATGTCTGTATACATCCATCTACCCATCAATTTCTATATACATTCATTCATCAAGCTATGCCTAGATCCATCCATCAATCACTATATCCATCCATGTCTATATATAACCATCCATCTGTCTAAATCTATTCATCTATCTATCTATATCCACCCATCAATTTCTATATACATTCATTCATCAAGCTATGCCTAGATCCATCCATCCATCAATCAATCAATCTCTATATCCATTAATCAATCTATGAATCTACCAGCTATGCATCAATTTCTATGTCCATCTACTTATAGATATGTCTATATCAATTCATCCATCTAGCTGTCTAAAAATATTCATCCATCCGCCCATCAATTTCTATGTCCATTCATCCATCTAACTATGCTTAGATCTATCCATCTATTTCTATATTAACTCATGTCTCATGTGCATACCTATACCTCAATCTATCCACGTCTATATCAATTAATCCACCTATCTATGTATCAATTTCTATATATATGTAGCTATGTCTATATCTTTAAATCCATCTTTGTGTACATCTATATATTCATTCATTCTGTCTATATGCATCTCTTCATCTGTCTACATTTATCTATCCATCTTGTTACTTCTATATTTATTAAATCATGTATGTCTACATCCATAAATCTAAGAATCTATTTATATCACCATGGTTGTAGTTGTACCATTACGTTGTTAGCATAGCAGGCTAAAGTTAGCTTAGCTATATTTACCAGACACGCAAACAAAGGCTCAGAGGAGCAGCGTTGCTAACACTGCTAAGCTAAAGTTCGTCTTTCATTCATGTTTAGGCCTTTGTGAGAGCCGGTGTCAACACTGTTCATTTTACCAGGACGTTTAAATCGTTTTAAATGAGAATCTGTTCACACAGACGCTAGCTGGCTACGTTGTGTATCTCTGCGGTGTGAACCCTCCCTCAGCCCGGGCGTCCTCTGCAGCTTCGTCTGCTGCTTCGTAACGAGACACAACACAGATATAGTGAATATATGATCGAGTGTTTGATAAAGACGTGTAGTTTACCATGCGAGCAGCCTCTGCCCACGTACGCTCCTTCTTTCTCTTCTGTTTGTCCTTCATTTCCTCCCTGTTGTCTCGCCGCTGCGTCTCTGCTGCAGCCTCGATGTGAAACGTGTGAAGCTAACAGGCGGGTTAGCGCACAGGCAAGCTTAAGTGACCCTGAGCGTAGCTTGTTACAATATCGTAGCTCTGTAACCTCCCTCTGTTTCTCTCACACGCCCAAACGGAGGTTATTGTTCTCTTCTGGTCTTAAGAAATCGTCGTGTGTCCCCTCAAAACGCTCCGTCGCTGCTAGTCGCGTTAAACAGCGTCAGTCTTTTGTACGTTTCCCCGCAGCTAAGCAGTAAACACACGCAGGGCGCAAACAGACACAGCCCCAGCAGACAGCAGCGAGGCGCTGGACATACTGCAAAAAAACACGAAACAAACACGACCGCGCTCAGGAAAGCGACTAGAAGAGGACACAACAACGAGGTCAAAGGTCAGAGCCAGACTGCAGGAATGCAACACAAAACAACTCTCTCCCCATCCCCCTCTTCTGCTCTCGCTCTCTCTACGGCAGCCTGGCTGACGTCTCACACGGCAATGGGGACCCGCCCATTATTATGCATAACAGTTTAGCACCAGTGACTGTACACATTATAACAGATGAGATTGAATATTTAATAAATCACATTTTACAGAATCACATTTCTTCTTCTTCTTCTTCTTCTTCTTCGTATTATTATTATTACTAGTGGTGATAACAGTATACCTTACAAGTTTGGGACACAAAATATCTGAATCACATATGCATAAAGTAAATAAGGAAAAGTGTAAACAAGCAATAAATAAATATGTGAAATATTTCAGAAATCACATTCATAAAAATTGCCCTTTATTATTATTATTATAACAATATGCAAGTTTGACACACATAAAACATAACAACAAAAGCATTTACTACAATATAAACCACATATACATAAATTAAATAAGGAAATACATATAAATGAATGGTAATAACAAATGTTAAACATAAAAATGACATATTAGAGGGAAACTACGAATAAAATATACTTTCCATATAGTTTGACAAACAGCATTAGATACTTAGTCTACATCTCTAATTATTATAACATATTTGAACTAATGTATTTTTAGTTAATTAATGTTAGTGTACTGTAGTATAGTAACCTACAAATCTCATTTTATAAAAAGAGATTCCATTGGTGGGTAAGATATTTCATTTATTAATGTAATTAAAGTGATCTGTTTGATGTCATCAACAGAACGCGAGACAAATTTTCTTTTCAAAATAAAAGCCCTAGGGCTCTCCTAGCCTGCCAGAGGATATTTTTAATAGTGACTAAATTATCTCGGCGCTTAGAATGAAACCGCGGCTACTTTTGAATAGTTTAATGAAAATGTATTTATTTCCTGTTTCCTATTTTCTTTCTCGTGTGGACAGTTAACGTAATTTAATCAACCATATGAAGGAAACGAATGAAAAAAAAACACGACTCTCCTGCTTATATAGTAATTCAACATTCTTTGTACCGTGCTTTTATTTTGAAATGGTCAGAGGCGGTTAAACGGAAACGAACAACTGTTATTTACTTCACCCTTCACCTCATAACTGAAGCAGTTGAAAAGCAATTCTCACGGATACAATATGTCAAAATATCTGAAAGGAAAGAAAGAATATTTGTTCTAGACAAATATGTATAGAAGTTGCTTTGTCTCCAGTTACAGCAGTAGGTTGTGAAATTTTGAAACCACTGGTAAATAAGGATATCCACTCCTTTAACTACACTGTCCAGCCACTTCATTAAAACCACCATTTTTTTTTAGTTCCAGTGACAATATAGGTGCACTTTCCATCCATCTGTTTTCCTGTTAGCCTCTTTTCACCCTGTTCTTCAATAATCAGGACCCCACAGAGAAGGTATTACACAGATCATTCATAGCACTGCAGTGACCCTGATGTGGTGGTGGTGTGGTAATAGTGAGTGTTGCATTGGCACAAGAGGATCAGACAGCAGAGCTCACTCTCCACTCAAGTAGACACATCTACCTTGCAGATGTAAAGTCTGAGACAGTAGCTCATCTGTTGATGCACTGTGTTGGTCCTCTGGTCTTATCAGTGGTCACAGAGTGATATGTGACTGGATATTTTTGTTTGTTGGGCTATTTTTACTTAAACAATGAGATTGAAGTGTTTTTTATTGTGGTATAAAATAAACAGCTAAAGCTTAAAGGAAAGAGGTGAACGCAACAGTCCAAAGCAGTGCAGGTCCTGCTACAACCAGAACAGAAAGAAATGCAACTAAAAAGAGCAATTAATATGTAAATAAATTATAAAGGTGAAGTTTACCTTTTCACATTTGTATACATCAGTTTTTGTCTAATATATATATATATATATATATATATATATATATATATATATATAATT
>BRDA01014406.1:12361-26766 GCA_036984385.1 Crenuchus spilurus | reverse complement strand
ACAAACTATCAGGGCATCTTCATGTTGACGTGGACCATGTTACAAAACGAACAGCCTTTCGGTAAAAGACGCGTCATCTTAACATCTGTCTATAACAAAAGCAGTAGACAAGGTTTTACATGACCGATCCGAGACTTGGACGAAGGTGACTACAGATATGTCCCCAAACGTCAGTTTGAAAGGTAACCTGTTCCAGGGTAGAAAACACAGTCATCCCATCGTCCACACTCTTAGACACCCAGAAGTCCCAGTAAACTCTGTCCTTAGTTGCCAGAACTTAAATGTTATCGGTAATTAAATATTAAAGGAAATAATATTTGATAATAGGGGCGAGGGGCCCTGGGCACTGCTTGTCCATAGGGCCCAGAATTTGGTGCCACACCCCTGCTAATGGCAGAAGTAATGGCTATTGTAAATTCAAGACCGTTGATTCCTGTCTCAAATGACCCTGAAGACCCACAGATTCTCACACCTGCTACCCTACTGACACAAAAGATGGGACCTTGTCCAATGGAAAGTTTGACTGCAAACCCCTGTATAGACATCAGTGGAAGCAGGTTCAGAGCCTAGCCAGTACATTTTGGAACAGATGACGAAAACAATATCTGTCTACAATTCTACTGCGCAGAAAATGGCTTTCCGACAAGCAAAACATTGTACCAGGTGCAGTTGTACTTCTACGGGACTATCAAACAAAGCGCAGGGAATGGCCTATGGGACGAGTCATGCAAGCGTTTCCAAGCAAGGATGGAAAAATCCGCAAAGTGTAAGTGAAAATTGTCAGGGGCAGGACTGTTCAGTTACTCTTCAGACCAGTTACTGAGATTATTCTGCTTCTGTTGTCTAATGACTGAATTTGACTATGTAAATAGCAGGTAAACTGGCATCTCTAGAGATGCCAGGCGGAGAGTGTGATGCCTTTACTGGCGATTTCATTTATTTAATGGGATTTTTCCGCCCTCTGGTGGGCTTAGTTGGTAATGCAATCTTTTAAGTTGTCTTGTTTTTGATGACATCATCTTTAGTGGACCATTAGTAGGTCATAGAGGAAGGCACATTTGTACCCATCAGTTAATCCTGTTCCGTCTAACTTTGTATAAGCTCCTTTCAAGCATTGTTGGTATGTTAAACTCTTCTCACATATTTATAATGCAGTAGCTAAAAGAAGTGTTCATTGTAGTTTGTTGACTTTTGACAGTGATATGCTAATAGAGAATAGAGAAATGTAATAGAAATACTTGCATTTATTGCTGAGATATACACTAATTGTATCACATTGTGTTTTTTGTATTGTTTCAGTTTGACCTTTTCTCAACTTGCTAGTAAATTGTACTTCCTCGGTGTGGTAAATGGGAAATGAGTTAAATGACTGTCAAATTATACACAGCGTATAACGAGGACAGAACAGCACCCCTGCATTGCAATTTTCCAACAGGATAACAACCCCAAACAAGAAAGCTGATGGTAAAGTTGATGGACTTGCCAAGTGTGTCTCTAGACCTAAACCCAACTAAGCACCTGTGGGGCATCCTCAAGTAGAACTTAGAGGAGTGAAGGTGTCTAAAAACCACCAGCTCAGTGATGTCACCACTGAGGAGTGGAAGAGGATTCCAGTAGCAACCTGTTCAGCTCTGGTGAATTCCATGCTCAAGAGGGTTAAGACAGTGAAAGATAATAATGGTTACACACATTTTGACACTATGGGCACAACTTAGACTAAGTTCTTTGCCATGAGGTGCCATGTTGAATATCCATTGCTATGGGAGTATTGTACCCAAAGCACCAAATTTTAACAGCCCTGATCCCTATTCACACCTGGTACAATGTAATTCTAACTAGTCACATGACATCAGGGAGGGACAAAGACACAATTGGGCACAATTTGCACATTTTTGCCATGAGGTATAATCACTTGTGTTGCCAGTTATTTGGACATTAATGGCTGTGTGTTGAGTTTGTTCAGAAGAGCTGTACACCGACTACTCTAAGTGATATCCAAGTTTCATTTCTACAGTGTTGTGAGGGGTGTAATCACTTTCGTGAGATACTATATAAGTTAATTTATGAATTCCACACACTGAAAAAACTCATACTATCAGAGAATGAGAGTCACTGAAGTTTTGTGACAAGGATAACGATATCAGTTTTTTATGTAATTTATTTATTTAGTGTATTAATGTGCAGAACAAATCCAACAAGTCTGAATATTGACAGTTGTCAAATGCTGCAAGATAAAACAGCAGAACTCAATAAAAACAGACAGAACATGTTCTTTACTGCTTCATTGAAAATAGGTAATCAAACATTCTCATTTATAATTAAGCTACCTCTTTTTGCATATTATATTGTAGTCACTATACTATATATTATGTCATATTCCATATGTATCATTTATGATCTGTTGTTTTCTGCTTAACCAAATATATAGCTCTAATAATTTTTTTTTTTAACATTTCATAAATAAAAACAGAGTTTAAAGAGTTTAAAACTAATAATAAACAAATAAATATGTACTTTACATAATCTCATACAAGTGATCACTTTTCAGAGTCCTTTTATATAAAATATATTTACAGTATATATTTAAATGTATTTACAGTAGTCTATTGTCAGTGTCGTGTTTAAAAGATTGAGCCATTTATCCAACATTAACAAACTTCAAAATATCAACTGACTAACATATGTTTTCTTGCACATTTCAGGTTAACAATGGAAAAAAAAGTCAGATGGGAGAGAATTACTCAATTCTATGGTCTCAAAAACTCCCAGGACACCTACACTGCTATATTCAGATTTGAAATACTCTGGCAAGACATTCATGCTAGATCCTGTTCTCAGCTGAAGAACCTCCTCACTTCTCTGTCATCTTAAGAAAGTGCTTGCAATAATATGAGGGCAGCAATATTAGCTCTGCTGCAATGTATTGTGTTTTTGGCTGTACATTTTCACAAAATGATGTCGTATCTGTGTCATTTTTAATCCATATATGAGGGGATTTAGGAGAGGAGGCACAACAAGAAATTCCATTCCCAAGATATTACGTAGTGCTTGCAGTTCCTGACCTTTACCATAACGAGCACACAGGACATCAAATACGACAGAAATGGTGAAGTTTATGAGGGTGATTAAATGGGGGAGGCATGTCTGCATGAATTTGTTTCGTTCTGTCGTTGAATGCAAAGATACTGTGATGATCCGAATATACGACAGAATGATGAACACAGCCTGAGAAATATGAGAAAACATTACAATGTATCCATATATATTGTGCACAGTGATATCTGTGCAGGCAAGCTTAATAACATCCCAGTTAAAACAATAAATCTTGTCAATATCATTACCACATAAGGGTGTTTGCACTGTCAGTGCAGTCGGAATAGATACCTCTACTATGGAGAAGGACCAGATTAAAACCAGCAGTTTCATCACCTTCTGGTGTGTCATAACAGCATGGTATTGCAAAGGCTTACAAATGGCTACATATCTGTCATATGCCATGACAGTTAGACATGTAAATTCACAGAAAATATAGCAGTAAATCATGAACATTTGTGATAAGCATGCTGTATAAGAAACAACATGAGAATCAGAATAAAGATCAGTAAGAATCTTTGGATAGAAAGCAGAAGCCCCACATATTCCATTTACAAACAAATTGCATATAAACAGATACATGGGCTCATGAAGAGTTTTGTTCAAAATAATTGTAATAACTAACATGAAATTTACAAACAGAGTCATAATATACACAGCAAGTCCAAATGCAAAGTAAATGAGTTTGTTTGTTTTTGTGTCGTTCAGTCCATGAAGCACAAACATGAACTCTTTAGAGGAATTTTCCACCATTTGCACTTAGTAAATGTGGATAGAAATGGATGCCTAGGTTTAAAACAATAAAAAAAGCTTATTTTTTATATAAATTTTTTATAGCTTGATTTATCCAGAACTAAGCTGCCTGATTCACACATTCTTTTTGTGCAGTTTGCTCTCCTCAACTTACAATGACCACAGCCTACTGACATTAGTTCAGTGGACATAGTGGTGTTGCTTGTGCTTCAGTCACTGTCGGGTATTGTTGCTTATATATTAGATATTTTGATTCTGATATGTGATGCTTACCAATGACAAAATGGGAAAACTCCCTTAAGACACAATTTACTGAACAAGTCCCCAAATACATCCGGTTTGTAATGATACTCCATGTAGACATTAATGCTAAATTAGACACAAAATAAACATTGTGGTGATTTCAATAATAGTGTTCTTACAATATATACAGTGATGCTTGAAAGTTTTGTGAACCCATTAGAATTGTTTATATTTCTGCATAAATTTGACCTAAAACATCATCAGATTTTCAAGTCCTAAAAGTAGATAAAGAGAAGCCAGTTAAACAAATGAGACACAAATATACTTGGTCATGTATTTATTGAGGAAAATGATCAAAAATTACATATTTGTGAGTGGCAAAAGTATGTGAACTTTTGCTTTCAGTACCTGGTGTGACGTACACTTTGCAGCAATAACTGCAACTAAATGTTGTTTAACCATTTTTGGTAGAATGACTTGTGTGTTTAGGGTCATTGTTTTGCTGCATGACCCACCTTCCCTTGAGATTTAGTTCATGGACAGATATCCTGACATTTTTTTTATAATTCTCTAATATAATTCAGAATTCATAGTTCCATTAATGATGGCAAGCTGTCCTAGTCCAGAGGCAGCAAAACAAACCCAAACCATGATACTACCACCACCATTTTTCACAGATAGGATAATGTTCTTATGCTGGAATGCAGTGTTATCCTTTCTCCAAACATAACACTTTTCATTTAAACCAAAAAGTTTGGTAACACTTTATAATAACTTTCATTAATAAGCCATTAACTAATGAATAATAACTTTGAGTTCATGAGAATTTAAATTTATAAATGACAGTTCCTGTAGTTAATAATGATTGTATTCATTTTTGCAAATGTTAACACATCATTAGTAAATCATTTGTTAA
Organism: Crenuchus spilurus; assembly: GCA_036984385.1. Taxonomy (NCBI): domain Eukaryota; kingdom Metazoa; phylum Chordata; class Actinopteri; order Characiformes; family Crenuchidae; genus Crenuchus; species Crenuchus spilurus. The sequence goes on along the minus strand of BRDA01014406.1, from coordinate 21,761 downwards.
TGAAATTCTCATGAACTTATTATTTGTTTACAGTTATTAATCATTAGTTAATGAGCTATTAATGATTATTTAATATTTATTTTGGTTTAATAGTTATTTTGGTCTCATCCATCCACAAAACATTCTTCCAATAGTTTTCTGGCTTGTCCACTTGATATTTAGCAAACTGCAGTTGAGCAGGAATTTTTTTTTTCTAGACAAGCGGCTTTCTCCTTGCAACCCTGCCATGCATACCATTGTTTTTCAGTGTTCTTTTGATGGTGGACTCACCATCTCTCTGCTGTATTCACCACCCTCTGCAGGGACTTCCAGTCAGTGGCGCTGCAGGCTCCTGCCCAGACAGAGCTGCAACTTGTCAGTATGCTCTCTATAATGCCTATGTAGAAGGTGTGCTCTTCCCATCCATCTCCAGAAGTGCCAAAAATAGACATTTAAGATTGTTCTGTTTTCAGTCCGTCGGATTTGGTCCAAATTTAGCCCAAAATGGTATCTTTCTGACCACATTTAGCCCAAAAACAGGCATGAAAATTTACACGCCCCCTAATGGAGCAGGCGCGGCAGAGTAACAGGACCTTGACCTACATTCTGCCGCCGACACGGGCACGCGCCTCAGTCAGCGCCGCGCGCGCAAGTCTGATTCGCCAGAGTACTGATTGCACACCTGAGGCTCATTCAACCACACACTACTTAAGATCAGTTCACACACCGTTCGAGGCGAGTTATTGCCAACCTGTAGTTGCAATCTACGAGCGTTCTTTCGAGTGTTTTGGATCCCTTTTGGTTTTGTACTTTGGATTATTCTTGACTATTCTCTTGTATACTCTCCTATATTCCTGTTTGCCAGTTCTCTGACCCTCCTGTCTGTCTACCGACTTTGTGTTTTGGTTTGCTCTTTTTTTTGGATTCTCCAGTAAATCCCTTACTTATCTGCAATTGTCTGCCTCTCTTGTCTTGTGGTATTTTGACGAACTCTGACAAAATAACTCGCCTTGACTTTGCAGACAGCAGAGAGTGAGACTCTCCAGAGGGAGACGCTCCAGAGGGCCGTATCCTCCCAAGGACAGCTGATCGGGCAACACCACCAACTACTACAGGAAGTCACACAGTCCGTGAACTTTTTGTCACAGCAGCAGCTGGAACAACAAACACATTTTTCCCGCATGATGAATAGCATGCTAGAGATGAATGAAAACATGCAACGAAATCTGCTCACATTAACGAATAGTGCTTCGGCCAACCACGTTTCTAAACAGTTAGTAAGCAAACCAGATAAGTATGACGGGAATCCCAATCGTTGTCCTGGCTTTCTCTTGCAATGTGACATTTACTTCAACATGGCAGGGCAAATGTCTGATATTGAGAAATTATCCCTTTTTGCCTCGAGGCTTCAAGATAAAGCTTTGGATTGGATTACGGCAGTCTGGCCACATGTGTCACAGGGTTCTTATGAGAACTTTCTCACAGAATTCCAAGCCATCTTTCATCATCCTCATCAGGATCGATCCAAAGGAGAACGCCTCACCAAACTGAAACAAGGAAAACGCTCCGTTTCAGACTATGCCCTGGAATTCCGCACTGTGGCAGCCGGCAGTGGTTGGAATGACCCTAGTTTACTGATCACCTTTCGTAATGGGTTAAATGAGGACATTCTCGCCGAATTGGCTTGTCGTGATGAGGAGTCGGACTTGGAACATTTAATATCTATGGCCATTAGAATAGATCACAGGTTGTGGGAATGTAAATATAGACGCAGAACCTCCTCTGCACTCCCCCTAGCTCTACCACCCACATCAGAACCTATGCAGTGTGATTCATCCAGGCTCACTCTGGAGGAAAGACAGCGTCGCATGGTGGAGGGTCTCTGTATGTACTGCGCAGCTAAGGGTCATCTGATTAAAGACTGTGCTTTAAGACCAGACAGGTGCAGTATTAAACCACGTACGAGGAGCGTGGTCTCTCTTCCGCATGCCATCATGGTGAGTGCCAGTATCTGCTCTCCTAAAAAAAAATCTTTTTGTAAACCCAGCACTGTTTACTGCTTCGGTTCATCTTTTACAGTACCAGCCCTAATCGTCTCCGAAGCGGAGGGGAGCTTCATCTCGGCAGAGCTCGTACAGCGCTGGAACCTCCCGGTGGAGCCTCTTCAAACTACTCTTCCTATTGCTGCATTGGATGGTCGACCCGTAGGATCAGGAGTGATCAGACACACCACTAAACCCTTAACTTTCCAAATCAGTGCGCTACACTTTGAAAAACTTTCCTTTTTTGTGCTAAAAGACACTAAGTTTGACATTATTTTAGGACTGCCGTGGTTAAGTCTCCACGACCCTCTCATCTCCTGGAGTAAGTCTGATATAATAAGCTGGTCGCCGCACTGCCTAGAACATTGCATACACAACAACATCTTGACTATCAGATCCACCTCCATAGAAAGCCCTGAAGTAGACTCAGCCATTTCCATTCCTCACCAGTATCTTGATTTAAAAGAAGTATTCAGTAAGACTAAAGCTACTCAGTTACCACCACACCGCCCCACTGCCTGTGCTTTGGACTTAGTAAATCAAGCCCCTCTACCTAAATCACACATCTACCCCCTCAACCAACAAGAGGAGGCTGCCATGGAGACATATATACAGGAGGTGCTTGATCAGGGTTTTATTAGGCATTCTACATCACCCGCTTCATCAGGATTTTTTTTGTGAAGAAAAAGGATGGGGGTTTGAGACCATGTATTGATTATAGAGCCCTTAACAGCATTCTCAAAAAATACACTTATCCTTTACCACTTATCCCTGCCACCTTAGAACAGATGCGCACCGCTAAAATCTTTAGTAAACTTGACCTCCGTAGCGCCTACAACCTCATTCGCATTAGAGAGGGAGATGAATGGAAGACTGCTTTTAGCACCACTAGGGGGCACGACGAATACTTAGTTATGCCTTTCGGCCAGAGTTTAAGTCCCTCTGTGTTTCAATCTTTCATAAATGAGGTCCTGAGAGACATGATAGGTCACTTCGCTTTTGTTTACCTGGACGATATTCTGATTTTCTCTAATAATTTGACGGACCATGTGACATGTCAGAGCTGTGCTCACTCGTTTATTAGAGAATCAGCTTTATGTTAAACTAGAGAAGTGTGACTTCCATGTATCTAAAGTTCAGTTTTTAGGGTTTGACATCAGTTCCGAAGGCATTGTCATGAGTAAAAAGAAAGTGCAAACTATCTTAGATTGGCCTGTACCCCAGTCTAGAAAAGATATTCAACGGTTCTTAGGGTTTGCGAACTTTTACCGTCGCTTTATACGGTCCTTCAGCAATGTGGCGGCTCCTATTTCCTCACTCCTTAACACTAGCATTCATTATTTTTTTTAGACTCCTGTTCCCTCTCCCTCTAGTGGTAGACTCAGGTTTTTTTTTTTGTTGAGATTCTTGTTCCCCCCTCCCTCTGATGGGCCATCAGCTACCAACTATTCTTATGTAAATGATTGCTGGGATTCTGAAAATTCTGAATTCTGAAGATTCTGAAACACCCAGGTCTCTTCAGGTTCTGTTTATTTGTGTTCAATATGTAATAATATGAAAATGTATGATAATTATGTCATTTGTGTCATTACAGAAAAAAATAAACTGTATTTCATTGTTGTAATTTAAAATAAAATGTAATTTAAGTGGAGACTGTCAATGCTTGTACATACTCTGTATGTAATATACATTTTATTTTATAAAATATATTTGTAAGTATATATTGGTTTTTGTATTTTTCTTTATAGTATTATTGTAAATAAATTTTTATTAATAATTATTATACTATTTACTTCAATTTCATTTTATTATTATTTTTGTCTTTACTAAAATAAATGTATATGTAATAATAATGTATGTATTGGCCATGAAGGTAGAAATGTAATATTTTCATACATAAAAATGAGTGAAAAGCACCATGTCGTGAAGTGAAGTGAATATAAAATATAAAATAAAATGTATATTGTTGTAATATTACAAATAAAATTACATTACATGTTACATACATGGACATGCAATTACAGCTATAAACATTATTTTATAAGTGGTTTCTGTTCTTGTGTGTAAGTGTGTCTAATTTCAGTGGAAACTGTCCATGTAATGTAATATGTAATTGTATTTTTGTTTGTAATATTACTGTAAATAAGTGAATGACACATTTCATGTAACTGTGTGTTTCAGGTCTTTTCTTTGTATACAGTACGTGCAGTTTGAATTAGCGCGTGTGAAGCAGCTGGCAGTGACTTTACTCCAGACACAGACTTTATTAGACACAGACTTACACACCAGGTGCAGAAGAATAATAAGATGTATAATATATAAGATATTACTTAGAAGTTTCCGGCGTATACAGTACAGCAGGTTTGAATAGCGTGTGAAGCGCTTTACCGTCCCATTCATATAAAATAAAATAGAATTTATAGTATTACATACAGAGTATGTACAAGCAGTGACAGTCTCCACTGAAATTACATTTTATTCTAAATTACAACAACGAAATATGCTTTATTTTTTCTGTACAACTGAGCTTCAGCGTGTATCAGCTTTCACAGAAGCTCACGTGTGTTCAGCGGCTCAGCTCGTGTGTGTGTGTGCAGCATGATTCCTGCTCTATAATTATATATAAATGTTTTTTTTCCTTCAAACTTTGTGGAAAGAGTAAAACTCTTGACTGTGAGAGAGGCTGGGGGGAAGACGTACTTATTTCAGTTTGAATTAGCGCGCGTGAAGCAGCCGGCAGTGACTTTACTCCACTGAAATTAGACAGACTTACACACCAGGTGCAGAAGAATAATAAGATGTATAATATATAAGATATTACTTAGAAGTTTCCTGCGTATACAGTACAGCAGGTTTGAATAGCGTGTGAAGCGCTTTACCGTCCCATTCATATTAAATAAAATTGAATTTATAGTATTACATACAGAGTATGTACAAGCAGTGACAGTCTCCACTGAAATTACATTTTATTCTAAATTACAACAATGAAATATGCTTTATTTTTTCTGTACAACTGAGCTTCAGCGTATCAGCTTTCACAGAAGTTCACGTGTGTTCAGCCAGCCGGCCGGCCGCTCGGCTCGGCTCGCGTGTGTGTGTGTGCAGCATGATTCCTGCTCTATAATTATATATAAATATTTTTTTCCTTCAAACTTTGTGGAAAGAGTAAATCTTCACTGTGAGAGGGAGTTTTGTCTCTGTGTGAGAGGCAGGGGGGAAGACGTGCTTATTTTGCATAACAACAAGCAGCGCAGCGAGGTGTGAATGTTTCACATTCCTGAGTGGGGGATTAAGAGAAGGAGAGACCCTGAACACACCCTACTATCATGATGAAAATTTTCGTCGGTTTGCGAATACTAGTGTTAAGGGTCCAGCTCGTAAGTTCCACTGGACGTCCGAAGCGGATCAGGCATTTCACAAACTAAAAGACGCCTTTACTTCCACTCCCATCTTAGCTCAACCTGATCCCAACCTGCCCTTTGAAGTAGAAGTAGATGCTTCTGAAACTGGAGTTGGAGCCATCCTCTCACAGCGCTCTGGTACACCCAGAAAACTCAGACCCGTCGCATTCTTCTCGTATAAATATACGGAGGCGGAACGCAATTACGCCATAGGAGATAAAGAACTACTCGCTATAAAACTGGCACAAGAAGAGTGGAGACACTGGCTGGAGGGAGCTAAATTCCCTTTCATCGTCTTCACCGACCATAAAAACTTAGAATATCTTAAATCCGCCAAACGTCTCAATCCTAGACAGGCCAGATGGTCATTTTTCTTTTCGAGGTTTCAGTTTAGTATCACATACAGACCGGCTGAGAAAAACCTAAAGGCTGATGCTTTATCCCGAATTCACCAGCCCAGTCAATTTGAAAGTCACACACCCTCAACTATTCTTCCCCCAGAGGTATTTATATCGCACATCACATGGGATTTTGATAAAGAAATAGACATTGCTGTACAAGAGCCAGGGGTACATATACCACTATCCGTACCAGAAAATAAAAAATATGTCCCCTCCAGTCTATGGTCGAAAATTATAACTTGGGCACACTCCTCCCTTTCATCTGGTCATCCAGGAGAGACTCGGACTGCACAGCTCATCGCAGCCAAATACTGGTGGCCTAATCTTAGAAAGGATGTACACAAGTATATCAGCTCCTGTACGGTGTGCTCTCAATGTAAAACACCTAAAACATTACCAGCTGGTAAACTCTGTCCCCTGCCTATCCCTTCACGCCCTTGGTCCCATATAGCTGTTGACTATGTGACTGATCTACCGCAGTCGGAGGGCTACAATACTATCCTCACAGTTATCGACCGCTTTTCACGAGCAGTTAAATTTATACCTTTTAATCAGATCCCATCCACTTTCCAAACTGCAGAGGCTTTGTTCACTAACATATTTCGGAATTTTGGGATACCTGAAGACGTGTTATCAGATAGGGGACCACAATTCACCTCGAGAGTTTGGACGGCTGTTTTTGAACACTTAGGGGTTAACATAAGCTTAACCTCCGGATATCACCCACAAAGCAATGGACAATGTGAGCGCACTAACCAGGAACTGGGCAAATATTTAAGGATATATTGCCATAATAATCCCTCTGACTGGGTACGATTTTTACCCTGGGTAGAGATAGCTCAAAACTCTTTAACCTCCTCTACCACGGGCATAACACCTTTTCAGTGCATTCTAGGTTACCAACCTCCGTTAGCACCCTGGACAGCCACCACTTCGGAGGTACCTGCCGTGGACGGATGGATGGCTCGCAGTGAGAATGTATGGGAACAGGTTCATCAACGTATAGAGGTGGTCCTCCGAAGGCATAAAGAACAGGCTGATCGGAGGAGGGGACCTACACCTGTCTTCAACGTGGGAGATCGTGTCTGGCTATCTACCAAAGACTTAAAGGGAAGAACAAAATTGAGCCCTAGGTTCATAGAGCCGTTTAAAATTCAGAAACGTGTAAACGACGTTTCCTATAAACTGCTTTTGCCTAGTCGTATGCACATCTCTAACACATTCCATGTTTCTCTCTTGAAGCTATTCATCAACGGTCCTCTGGATGAGTTGGAACTAGACGCACCCACGCCGCAACCAGTAGAATTGGATGGCTCCCCCGTGTACCAGGTCCGGGCTATTTTAAACTCCCGGCGTCGGAGGAACGGCATACAATATCTGGTCGACTGGGAGGGTTTCGGACCGGAGGAGCAATCTTGGATCCCCCGCTGCAGATGTGCTGGATCCCGCACTACTTACAGAGTTTCATGCACGAAAACTCTCGCCCGGCTCGTTCCTCTTCCAGCCGGGGTCGTGCTTCATGGGGACCTCGCGCTTCTGGCGTCTCCGGTCCCGTGGAGGGGGGTATTGACACGCCCTCTACTGGAGCAGGCGCGGCAGAGTAACAGGACCTTGACCTACATTCCGCCGCTGACACGGGCACGCGCCTCAGTCAGCGCCGCTCGCGCAGGTCTGATTCGCCAGAGTACTGATTGCACACCTGAGGCTCATTCAACCACACACTTCTTAAGATCAGTTCACACGCCGTTCGAGGCGAGTTATTGCCAACCTGTAGTTGCAATCTACGAGCGTTCTTTCGAGTGTTTTGGATCCCTTTTGGTTTTGTACTTTGGATTATTCTTGACTATTCTCTTGTATACTCTCCTATATTCCTGTTTGCCAGTTCTCTGACCCTCCTGCCTGTCTACCGACTTTATGTTTTGGTTTGCTCTTTTTTGGATTCTCCAGTAAATCCCTTACTTATCTGCAATTGTCTGCCTTTCTTGTCTTGTGGTATTTTGACAAACTCTGACAAAAATAATATGATTGAAACAATACGATTAATGCAAAAGTTGTGGACAGTCCCAAATTAGCCTTTCTGAACATAATTACAGTTGTTCAAAACCATATACATAATACTGTGATGTCTTTGTGAAAGAGAAACCGTTTGCTTTAGACAACTATAGAAAGACTGACACCAGTGCCAATAGCAGCAACACAGGCTGACATACAGCGATCATGGACTCTCACACACACAGCCAATCCACGGACACAACACAGCTGCCTGTGTCCACACAGTATTTACAGTAAAAGTGTCTCACTTACAGAGAGCAGCGCCTGCATGGCCACGTCTCCCCCGCGTCCACAGCCCAACGAGCCAGTAGTGCTGCAATATGTTTAAATATTATACAAATAACTTGTGATGTCACTGCTCTTTCACATTTATATATTAAATTATTTTCCTCCTGTTTATGACACACACACACACACACAACCAAAATATGAATTTGGGGTGATAGCAGTGTAGAACTGCCAGAGTGACTTGTGACTGATGGGTCACTAAAAAAAAGTCAAAGCTTGCAGGCGAGAAGGAGGAGGGCAGGGCAAGTAGGAGGAGGGCGGGTACTTGTTTTGAAAAATGGCTGACAAGACTAACTGACGAGACTAACGGACAACACTAAGGTACATTAGATAGAAACAACTGACACAATTGAACTGGTAAGTGAAGAAATAATTATTTATTTGGAAAAAAACCCCAGAAATGTGTTTGACTGAAGTTCACTCAAGTTAATAATTTACAAGGTTAAGTTTTCTGCAGCTAATGTTCAGGCAAAAATAGCTTGTTAGTGGTAGCCTAGCTAGCATGTTGTAGTGGAGCAGCTGAGTTAATTAGGATTTCTGAGGCTCAAACTGGGTTTGTAATGTGATTTGGTCTGTTAGCTGGATTTGTAATGTGAATTGGTCTGTTTGAACAGGTGGTGTGTGTTGTTTTTTGTACGGTAACATTAAGCTGAAGCTAGGTTTCCCTTACCATATTGTAGGCTACTGATAAGTGTCTTCTAAGGCCAGTGCTGTGTTCCTAACTGACGCATGACAGCAGGTGCTTGATTTTTGTGGTCCAATTTTTAAAAGGGACCGGTGGTTCTGCACTGTACAACCTGGTTTGTCTGCCAAAGTCAGTGGCGGATATTCAGCCACTTCTTACAAGAGAGACTCTCAATCTCTCACAGTGAGCTGTGACTTCTTGGTTTTACTAAGTATTTTAAGATCATGTTTGGAGTGCACCTTGATTTTCATTCCAAAATGCCCAAAATAAACCATAACTGAAGCCATATTTCCAGAAAGAAATAATGTATATCCAATTAATCTATTCCAGACACTCCAGAATATATTTTATATAGAATAACTACAAACCGGATTCCAAAAAAGTTGGGACACTAAACAAATTGTGAATAAAAACTAAAATCAATGATGTGGAGATGGCAAATATCAATATTCTATTCGTAATAGAACACAAATCACAGATCAAAAGTTAAATCTGAGTAAATGTAACATTTTAAAGGAGAAATATGTTGATTCAAAATTTCACAGTGTCAAC
>BRDA01014406.1:0-12261 GCA_036984385.1 Crenuchus spilurus | reverse complement strand
AGTACAACTCTAGTATTATTTTTTCGCATCTGTACTTTCCCACTATTGTAAGTCGCTTTGGATAAAAGTGTCCGCTAAATGTAATGTAATGTTGGTTTTGGTGGAATTCCCCATTATGTCATTCATATGATTTTGTGCTTGCTGGACAGCCCCAGAACAGTACAAAGAACAAACAGTCCAAAACGGCTAACAGGCTACAATCATTCTAAAGTGGTATGATCGGAGGGAGGTGTATGTATGTATGTATGTATGTATGTATGTATGTATGTATGTATGTATGTATATATATATATATATATATATATATATATATATCACACACACTAATATATATATATAAAATTTACTAGTTGCAACTACAGCAAAATAAAACGCATATTGACCCATTTGTTATTTTTTGTTTACATTTATTTTGACATTTAATAATAAGAGCTAAACGGCATTAAAATACAAGTGAAAAAAAGCATTTGTCTTTATAATCGCTAAACTGTTATACTTTATATTCAGTACATGTAGTGACACACATGAACTCTTTTATGGTTATAGCTCATGAAAATCAGAAATCCAGAATCCCTAGAATATTTCATTTCATGTTCGAATAAATTACTATTCAAACAGAATCAACATGAAAACAAAAATAATATAAAAAATAGCCTAAAATGTGTGACTTTGTGTAACAAAATATGACCATGTACATTTTTAATTAAATTATGAACACAAATGAACTTGCTCACAATGTTGTAATTTTTGGTGGTGCACTAGTAGTGCTGACATCTGCATTACTCACCAGCGCGCTGTCAGGTTGCGGAATATCTTCAATCCAAAGAGAGGACCGTGTGTGTCTCCTGCTCCTAATTCAACCTAGAGACAAAAACGTGGGTATTGTACTCTCTGTTGTCATTCAGGGTGAATGTGTATGAAAAAAGTAAACAAAGTCTGCACCTCTCCCCATCCTTTAGCTGAAGTCACCCGTCGCAGAGCCAGGTTAATGTTTCCACCCCCGTTGCCATTGTGTGTGGACAGAGAGCCAGAAAGAATGGCCGTGTCTGACGTTGTTAGAGGTGCCTGAAAAATAAATCCTCAAAAATAAACAATTTGCTCCATTCAGTGGCGAATGTTTGAGAAGAACAGTTCTACTGCTACAACACTCCTCCTCAATTATTTTGTCTTCATTTCACTGTGAAATGATTTCTTAATATGTGAATATATAACTGACCTGTTAAAAAATAACATACCTCTATTGACTGAGATATATGCATCCTGTTAATCTCAATGTGGGGCAAGCCACCACCTGACATTTCCTCATACTCTTCTTCATAGCGATCAAAAAGGTCTGTGGCATCCACACCGACACTTATTGTCCCCTGTCCAAAAAGATGATCATTAAGTTAACTTGTAACCTGACAGTAACCTCAGAGAAAATATCATACGTGATAGAAATGAAACCTTAGGGTTGGTCCGTTGCTGCAGTCTTCTCTCCTCACGCTCTCTCTGAAGACGCTCAAACTCTTCCCGGATCTCAGCCGGTGTTCTTTTCCTCTCTACAACCTGAAAAAGCATTTCAATTTAAGCACAATAACTGGCAAAACAACATACATACACACCTCAGTGTATGCGTTTTATTATTTATACAACACCACCATCAAGGCACTGAGGAATATTAAATGACTTCTGAATCATTGCTCACCTCCCATCCTTCTACCTCCAGCCCTCTCTTTCCATATATATCATAGATAGCTCTAGATTGTGGATCACTTAGAACTGCAGAACAAAAAAAACAGTATTTTGACCATTAGATACGAGTTATATACCACTGGGAAACAAGTAAAACAATACAAAAACTTCACGTTTCAAACGTAAGTCTGTTAGAAGATACTCTGACCTTCGTATGCTTGGTGCACCAAGTTAAAAAGTTGCTCTGCCTGTCTCTTCAGTTCAGGATCTCTATGTTTATCAGGGTGGTAGAGCATGCAAAGGCGGCGATATGATGCCTTCAGTTCCTCTTGTGTGGCCTGAAAGCATAAGACACATATCCTAACATTACTTTATGTACTTGGAACACACTCTGTGATAATCTCACATGAACAAATTCACACCAGAAATGACACCTTTCATTTTTCTCTTTGAGCGAACGTGAAACAGCCACAGGGTCGAACTCCTCTGTGCTGCCTTGTGTAGTAAAAACACAACTCACTTCAAGAATGTTTATGGGTTACTCTGTGGTTCTTGTTCTATCGGCAGGGTTACCGGCACCAGAACACATTCATGGTAGCGCTGCATGAATTGCAAAATAAAAAGAAATAACCCATAAAACATCTACAGATTATATACAAGGGGGCGCTCAGTTAGCATAGCTTTATTGACTGATCTAACAACATTTAAAGTAAAAATCAGACAGTAACTGCTGAAAGTCGAGCTAATACGTGAGCATGAGCGTGAGAAAGGCACCTAACCCCAAGCTGCTCCCTGGGTGATATGGATAGGGCTGCCCACCTCTCCAGACAAGTGTACTCAATGTCCCTTAGTGTATCACATCATATCACAAACAGTATAATCTTCTGTGGATACACATCATAATCTAATACTGTGGTGACACTTAAGACTGTAAATACAGCAGACACTGTTTGCTATATTCATATTTACTGTGAATTAATCAAAATCATATCATTAAAAGCAATATTTAACATAGTAAACATCTTAATCTGTCTTTGTGTTTATGTAAATATATTAATAGATCAGTTTACTTCACACTAACTACGAGCGCATCTATGGAAATACAGAATCTGAATGTGAGTAAAATACTATTCAAACAGCATCAACATTACAGCTAAAAGGCTTGAAATTTGGCTTTATGTGTAATTAATATAAAATAAGACAGTTTACTGTTCTGAATTAAATTAATACAAATGAACTATTTAAAGATATTCAAATTTTTGGGGATGCACCAACGTGTGTTTACTGTAACGCTGCTGTTACATCCGTTTGTATATCTATCTATATATCTGTCTATGTGTCTGCATCTATTTATATATTCATCTACATATCTGTATGTATAGCCATATGTCTGTCTGTCTATATAGATCTATATACATGTGTGTATTTCTATCTATATAGCTGTCTATGTCTATTTATATATAAATCTACATGTGTGTATCTACCTACACATCTGTATGTATTTCTGTCTGTCTATACGCATCTGTCCATCTACATGTGTACTCTATATATCCGTATATTTATGTGTATATAAATATCTATATATCTATCTACATATCTGTCTATTTGTATATGTGATGTATATATCTGTTTTGTTGTGATCATATAGCTGATTTGAAATCCTTTTCCACGGGTGAAATTTGACCTGAACCCAGCAGAAGAGTTAATGAGTGAATAATGAAGTGATGAACCCTGAGATGACAGAGCTCAGCCTGCGGACCTTCACTGACACCTGACTAACAAACCACCGCTTTACTGGAACAACCCAGTCAGGAGACCTCAGAGCAACCACAACACGTTTCCCCTGACATGAGGTGCTTTTCCTTTTTTGTTGTTTTACAGGAACATTGTCGTATGAGCTAAAACGAAAGTTAAACACGACGTTACTTTTACTTTGAGCTTAACAGTAACGAAAAGTAACGTTAACTTGTCCAGAGCTGCTCAGTCCAGTAAGTCTGACCCGGCGGTCTGAACACACTCAGTACTGGACTGTTTATGAATGTTTCCTCAATGCTAACGGCTACTTTACCAGCTGACTCATATTCAGACGGATTATTATTGATTTTATACACTCAGAAGGACACACAGTGGCCCTCCCGCATGTAGTCAGATGTGGCTCAGGCAGGTCACACTGCTGACTTAACGCGTTAGCTCACTTCACTCCACTGCCGCTGGACAATAACTCTTTATTCTGTTGCACACTGACTGTAAACACGCTCTGTAAACACGGACACACTGACGAGTAAACGCCATACCTCCCTCCGCACGTTTAGTAACGAGTAATAATCATCATTGTCGATTTCATCCTCCTCCAAGGCCGCCGCCATGTTTACAACCTTTCATCCCCGCCCGGCGCCTCCTCTACACACCAGCTTTCACTGACACTTCAGCAGCGCGGCGCTCTAGCGCCCCCAGCAGACCCGGATGATCACTGCTGTTAAAAGATTAACTGATAGCAGTTTTAAAGAGGAAACTCACTGGCCAATTCATAACATATACACATACACTCATTGTCCATTTCATCCATCCATCTATGTCTGTCTGTCTATATATTGATCTGTGCATTTGTTCATCTGTCTGTCCATCCTTCCTTCCTTCCTTCTATTCGTCCATCCATCTCTCTTACTATAGTGTATATCAAACTTTGCTCTTGAAATTAGCTCACAATATATCAGCTACTATTTACAAAACATTAATGACAAAACTTTAGCTGAACTTGTAGTTTTGACTTATGAAGTTTACAGGACCAATGAAAACTCAGACATAGCTTTTAGGAAATCATTGATTATCAAATTTTCCAGCAAACTTACAGTCAACTGAAGTGTTTATTATTCACTTTATACATATATTTTTATTAATGAAGGACACAACAGTTATTTTCCCACGTCACGCTGCTTAAGCAAGCTTAAGCCCACATGTTTAATAAAATATAGCAATCATCATTGGTGATTTTTAGTGATTTACAAATTTTCTTTTCTTTTAGTCTGTTCCTCTCAGTATCTGATTCTTCTAGCTCTGAGCTGTTTTTTTACAGCGGAGGGATACACAGATTTAGTCAGATCTGAAGCACAGACTAATGTTTACATGAGAACTGATGCAAGTCTCGTTTTCTGTCCACATTTTATTTATTTTTTTAACTCAAATTAGAAAAATGCTGTTTTCATTTATTTTCCTTTGATGTTCCATTTCTTTGTAGAAGTAGATTTTAAATATATATCTAATTTTCTCAGAAATAAATCCTGAATAAATGAATAATGTAGTTAAAAATAATGTAGTCTTCAGAGGTGTAATATACTCAAGTGAAAGTATTATTTCAATGAAAGAATAATTTAAGTATGAATAAATGTTTCCATAAATCAACTTACGGAGAAGTACAAAAGCAGCAGATCAAAAAATGAAGATACAATATACAGATTATTGTTTACTTTAGCTGATACACACTGAACAATATAACATAATGTGCTACTGTTATAGCACTGTTCACCATCTATCTATCTGTCTGTCCAATCATCTATCTATCTATCTATCTATCTATCTATCTATCTATCTATCTATCTATCTATCTATCTATCTATCTATCTGTTTGTCTGTCTTAAAGTGATTAAACCACAAGTCCTACCAGGTAACATGGAGAGGGTCAACATTTGCTTCATTCAGGCTATGCACTGGTGTCCCACAAGGCTCAATAATGTCTCCTCTTCTTTTCTCAATATATACTCATTCTCTTGGTGAAATATTTTTTTTCTCATGGATTTTCATACCATTGTTATGCTGATGACACTCAGATTATATTTTTCTTCCCTCCTTCTGACACTCAGTTATACAGCCACATCTCAGCATATTTGGCTGACATCTCTACATGGACGACAACCCACTATTTGGTTAGAGTGAGCTTCTATTCCTTCCCAGAACCACTGGTTCGCATCTTGAACTTCTTATCTTGTCCGAGAACTCTACAGTCGATCAGTTTCAAGAAGCCTCAGTGTGATCCTGAATGACTTTGCAAATTTGACTCGGTCATGCAGGTTTCTCCTCTTCAACATTTGATGGATCTAACCATTTCTAACTCAGGCTGCCACTCAGGTGCTTGTCCAGTTTCTCGTCATCTCAAGACTTGATTGACTACTGCAACTCGCTCCTGGATGGTCTTCCTACGTGAGCCATCAGGCCCCTGCAGCTGATCCAGAATGCAGCTGCTCGGCTGGTCTTCAATTAGCCCAAGTTCTTTCATGTCACTGCACTGCTGTGTTCACTTCACTGGCTTCCTATAGCTGCTCACATCAGATTCAAAAGACTGATGCTCACATATAAAGCAAAGAAATGGACCAGCCCTTCCCTACTTAATGGCAATGGTAAAGTCTCGAGCCGCACCTCAAACCCTTTAAGCTTCTTGACCTGCCATCTTTCTAAACACATGAAAGACTAACATGAAGACTCTTCTCTGTCCTGGCACCCAGGAAGTGGAACGAACTCCCACTGGTTGTTCAAACAGCAGAGTCCCTCACAGTCTTCACACACAGACTGAAGAGCATCTCTTTGTGGAGCACTTAAGCAGCACTAGTTTATAACTCTTATTGTACATTGTAAAGCTCTTATTTTGTGTATAATTGTGTATCTTTCCTTCTTTCTAGGTATTAGTGATGGTATTAGTGATGGTTTAGTTCCAACAGTGTCTGAACTGAAGAGTAGTTTTGACTCTAACCTGTCTGTACTAGCTGAGATAATTCTCTTTTGTATGTCACTCTGGATAAAATTTTAACTTTAGGTGATTCCCACTTCAGATTTAAATCCAAAATTGAGGTTTTCTCTCAAATATCTAACACAACAGTTCATGTAACACATTCAACATACACATAAAAATGTTTAAACAGATACCTGAATGACCATTTCCAACATTAGATACTCGTGTTTAAGCTAGTTGCTAAAAACAGTAATAAGTTAGCATGGCGCTAGCAGAAGCCTCATGGGTGTGTTATGCTAGCATGTTTTCAGAAGAGAAAGGCTAGCAAGTTTCTCATTTGAACCTTGATAATAATAACAATCCTCCAGCTGTATTCTAGTCAGATGTGAGTTCTGAATAAATAGTTAATGACCATCTAAATGTTACATTAATCACAGGATTAATGTTAGTTTGGATTGTGGACACGAGGGAGGTCTGAATAACTGCACTCAAAGGCTGCAGCTTTTCCAGCTAGTTTGTGTAAATTGTGGCTCATTTATCAAACTTTGAGTGATTTGTTGGAAAGAATAATTAAGCATTCAAGGCACACAATGAGGAAAAAATATCAGGAAATGTAAGAGGAGGTACATTTAGCTCTTCTGGATCATCAGTCCACCTATTGTTGGGTATTTTGTTTATGATCTACATTGTTAATCAGAGCAAGTTTCTCCTCGGAAAGTTTGCTTCTATGAAGTTATTTCTTTCAGTGCTTCCTACATAGATTGTGCCACACTTTCTGCCACAGGTAACCAAAAAGTCTATCTGGTTCATATAGACAGTCAGTGTAAACTAGCATTATTAAACAGTATGGTGGATCAAGTCATAATGCAGTACAATGTGACATCGATTCTCAATCCCTAAAGAAATATGGTTTTATTTCAGAGCCCATTAAGGCAGGCAGAACAAAATATTAATAGTGTATATCTGTATTTTTCTCTCTTTGGAATGCATTATCTGTTCATTCTTAATAATGTGTTTGTAATTGGTTACACCGCTGATATACCACCAGGACTGCTGTTGGTCCAGTGACTTTGACTTTAGTCATTGACTCTGTTAGATGCCTTACTGGGCCACAAATATACTCTTGGGCTTGAACCGGCGACCTCTCAGTGCCAAACTGCCTTCTCTAAACTACATTGTGTGTGTGTGTGTGTGTGTGTGTGTGTGTGTGTGTGTTCATTAGAAACAGTTCTTTCGAAAAAAAAAGTGAACAACACGCATTGAAGTTTAGGTTTAAGTTTATTTTTACCCAGCAATACACAATTTAGTGGAATGTCCTCATTAGTATAGTACTACCAAAGTGTGTATGTACCGGGTTTATGCCACGTTGTGGGGACCAAAACCTGTTTAAACACTCAGCACCCACCAACAGCACTTCTCACTTTCTTAAGGTCCCCCATCCAAGTACTAACCAGAAGCAGACCTGCTTAGCGTTGGTGGATTTGCAGGTTATGTTATGCCGGTGCTATGACTGTTTGTAAGAAGATTAATACTAGCTTTTAACATCTTGGATTTTGAGGTAGAGGATGATGAGGGTCTCCCAACACAGTAGAAAATCCAGTTTTGGGGATTATTCCAGTTGAAACTTCCTACCTAGTTCAAATGCAACACAACATTACTGAGAGCTTGTAGAAACTTTCTGACTACGGTTGAATCATTATGAAGCATTTAGTAATGATGGTTGACTCATAAGACCCTCTGTCCTGTCAACAAAAGTGCTCTCTTGAACAAAACATGACATCCCACCTGTACCATTCAGTTTGCCCTAACTGGGTCAAATAAGAGCAAACCTGTTGGGGAATGAATACTGTAACTATTCTGGACTGAAAGAATACAAAGCTCATTAATGTTCCTCTGTGTATGCCTTATACATGCCTTAATTGCTAAACAGAATGGACTCAGTAGTTCAGTGCTTAGCTCGATATTTTCTCATGCAGCAATTCTTAACTCCTTGGAGAGCGTCAGTGGCTCCGAGCTTATAAACGCCTACACTTGTGCATGTTAAGATATGCATTAGGCCTAATACTGGTGTGCCTAGTCACTCCCTGATCTGAAATGATACTTTTGCTAAATATAACATGCACAGGGACAAGATTTATTAACTGCATAAACAGACCCTTGTTGCAAAAATAAACAATGAACAAGTGAATTAACACGGATAGGCTAGTTACCATTTCCATTTCCAACTCTCTCTTACAGAAAATTATCTGTATCTAAGTAGACAACATTCTCCAATTTAGCATCTTTAGAACAGGAGCTGCAAAGCCAGTGTTGCTAACAAACACTAGGACTCAATAGTTGCGTAAATACCCCGGCCGATCCTGTAAAAATTCATCACCAAAACGTTTTTTTGACCAACTCAAAGTGCCTCAGGTTCTGGCTTGGCTTTAAAACATGAACAAAGATGCATGCAGCTGAATGCTGCGCTGGCTGTTTTAGACAACCAACTCTAGGAAGTGTTGATTAGCGCTGTAAGACTATTTGGACACACTTTTCTGATGCTCTATCAGTTCTCAAAAACACAGCATTGATTTGCAATCACTTGTTTACATCCAAAGACTTGTGGTTTGTTGATTAAATCCCCAACTGCTAAATAACAGTGTTATTTCAGCCATTAGACTCTTCCATTTGCACTGCTTACATTAGCATTAACGACTGACTTCTTTCCCAAAATTAGCTAGAAAAAAATCAGATATCAAATATTGCCATGCTTAAGTGTCACAATATGTTTTTTCAAAAATAATTTTTTGTTCATTTTTTGCCCATTTTAATCACTTTCCCAATGTAGTGGTAGCCAATTAGTCAAATTAGGACTCTCCCCAACACTTTTGCAATGTCCCTGACACTAGGAGGGTGAAGACAAGCACAAACCTCCTCTGTTGTGTGTGATGCGGCCACCGCCTCTTTTTGAACTAACGCTGATACACCATCACTGGGGAGCCAACGTGCTTGGAGGAAAGCGCAGGATTCCCAGCTCCGAATGGACCAATCAGTAGACGTCTGAGCCAGTGGACATTGCAATGTGAAAGTTATAGGGAGAAAGAGCGCCATCTACCCGCACAGAGAGAGCACTGCCAATTTTTGCTCTTTTGGGCGATCCTCTGGTCATATAGCGCTTTTCCACCAACACGGAACCGGCACCGTTCTGGTTCACGAACTTAATTTTGAAGCGTTCGGCGCATTTCCACCAACAAAAATAGCGCCCCAAACCAGGAACGTTCGTTCGCAGCGGGAACTAAAAAATACTTGTTTTTTCAGTGCGAACCAAACGCGCCTGCGCACTGAGGCAACTCGTAGCGTACAGTGGTCCATTGAAGAAACTCAGTTTTTGTTATTTGTTTGGTGTTCTCCAGAACACTTGAGGGGAGTAATAGAAAGGAGAAACTCTACAGTGAGCTGGTGGAGGATTTAGCTCGGGCAGGTTTTGTTCGTTCAAGAGAGCAAAAGTGATAAATAAGCTAAAGAAGCTAAAAAAGGACGACAGAGATTCTAAAAAGGAGCTATCGCGCAGTGGAGCTGGACGAGGGAATGTACCGGCTCTAGATTTGACTTGTGAAGTGAAACAAACATTTGTACCAAGAGCACAAATGCTCGCAAGTAGTCAATGCGCTCCGCCATCTTTGTTTATAATTCCGCTTTGTTGATGATGTACACCGTGACGTATCCTCGGTTCAAGTAGTGGAAACGCGGGAAACGCGGGAAACGCGGGCCTGAACGGCAAGAACCAGAGTTATTTTGGTGGAAAAGTGCTAATAGTGTCAAACGTCTTAGCCTGCCGAGTCACTCGGGGCCCCAGTATCACAATATGTTGAATAATAACTGCTGTTTCATATTGCCTGGCCAATACACAGCCATAAATCTGTGTTTTAGTGTTTTAGAATTCATTCACATCTCCTCTACTTGTCTATCAATCCTTAATTAAGATCTGTATGTGATTTGAGCAGATTGAGAGAAGTTTTTTATGCTAACACTGTAGCAGTTAAGGTGACTATTGAGTTCTAGTGTTGTAATGTTTGTAGATCTGAACTAAAGAGTCCAATCTGTTGAAGATGCTGAAGGAGAACTCCACCAACTTTTCAGAACTTCAGAATAATGTGATTGTTTTGATGCAAACGGTGTAGTTTAATGTGAATTGAAGCCAGAATTGTTCACAGCGTTTTTTGACAGGAACCAGACGTTCTGTTTTGCTCTAAAGAACATACAAACAAGAAAACACATTATTAGTGTATTTTAGACTTTACTGAGCTTCATTTCTGTCAGGAATGTCTGAAAGTGCACTGTATTCTAGGATGCATTTGTTTGTGCAGATGTGGTCAGCACAGCGTGATAAAGTAAATGCCTTTGCGTTTGCATGCTACTATGCTTAACATTTCCTGGGCTTTTCTGTTGGCAGTGAAAAGGTCATGGGTTTGGAGAGTGCTTCTGTACTATCAATCGACTGCAAGCAGTAAGGATCATATTTTAATGATGGCATTTCACGGTCTGTTTTTGCTGCGGGCACAGAAACATTTAATCCATTATCTATGAGCTCAGTGCAATTAAAGAATGTTCATTAATCTCTCAGTGTATTATGCCATGTACATATTCATAACTTCAGCATTAGCAAGGTTTTCCAGACAATTCAAGGAGAACATACAGAGAGACCATATGGAGGGAAGGAAGTGGGGGTCCTGGTCATTGAAGAATGGGGTGAAAAGAGGCTACAGAGAGACAGGACTTCTGTCTGTCAGTCTGTAATTGTAAATATGTTCACGCATAATAAAAAATAACATAGGATTTAAAAAAATCCAAAATTGTCTGTGCTCACTCTGGGCGGGTAGATGGAGCCCTCTCCCCATCACTTTCACACTACAATGTCCGCTGGCTCAGGCATCTACTGATGGGGATCCTGCGCTTTCCTCCAAGCGTATTGGCTCCACAGTGTATCAGTGGTAGTTCAAAAAGAGATGGTGGTCGCATCACACACATCGGAGGAGGCTTGTGCTTGTCTTCCTCCTCCTAGAGTCAGGGACATTGCAGTGATGAGGAGAACCCCTAGTGGATGGTGGGGTGGGGTGGGTGATGTTAATTGGCCACTATTACATTGGGAGGGAAAAAATTGGGCAAAACACTAGAAATAAAATACATCCATCCATTATCACACCCGCTTAATCCTTATCAGGGTCACGGTTAGTCCCCTCACTGGACGCAGGGCATTACACTATCCAACTAAGCCCAGGATAGGGCGCCAGTCCGTCACTGGGTGACACACACACACACACACACACTTTTAGAGTACCCAATTTACCATGTTTTTGGACTGTGGGAGGAAACCCACACAGACACGGGGAGAACATGGAAACTCCGCTCAGATGGGGAATCGAACCCAAGACCTCAGCGCTGAGAGGCGAACATGCTAACCACTAAGCCACCGTGCCGCCCTAGAAACAAAATTAATCACATGAGTGTGTAACAAAATTAAGTCAATAATTTAAAGATAAAAAGTAAATAATATTGCAGATTCCATTAGAAACACACATCACATCACTTTATTCTCTGATCTTATGGAAGTGATGAAGAAAACCACAAAGTCTTTCTTCTGGTAATATTTGTATTTTTTCAGTAATTGATAGTGTTGGGCAGGTGGGGATTTTCTTAATAATTTTGGGCAGAAAAGAGTCTCTGATGTTTTTGTATTTTGTGCATGAAAGAACAAAGTGATTCTCACTTTCCACTTCTCCAGATTGACACAGGGGTGCAGATCTCATTCTCTATCTATTTTGTTCTCTCTCTCGCGCGCTTTCTCTCTCTCTCTCTCTCTCTCTCTCTCTCTCTCTCTCTCTCTCTCT
>BRDA01014404.1:74555-91654 GCA_036984385.1 Crenuchus spilurus | reverse complement strand
AAAAGTTAAATAAAATTAAGAACACAAACTCAGCACACAAACCATTTATTTTTGCTTATTTAGATTTAAATATGAGGTTACAAATGATAACAAGCAAAGAGCTGTTTGGGAGCCGAAAGAGCCGGCTCTTCTTTGGGAGCTGAGCATAAAGAACCGGCTCTCTTAAGAGAGCCAAACTTCCCATCACTGCTGTGTCCTCTACTGCTCGCTGATGGGTCTTACAGCGCTATCCCACTTCTTACACCATTTGCAGTATCTTATGGTAAGTAAATGACACCCAGACCAACATCTTTAACAAACTAAGCACTTTATTAAAGAAGATAACAAGAGACACACAGAGCAACAACAAAGTATCCAAAGTTTTCTTTGTTTGTGTTGGACATGACTGCTACATCAAACCACTACCTATAAAAATCTGATACATTTTGTTGCTGTCCTTTTAAAACCATGTATCTCCAACATTGTACATTTACAAGAGAAGACTTCAACATTCTCCGTTTTTAACGCAAGTTAATGTGAAGAGAATTTTCAAAGGATGTTTGGAGCATTCCTGCTGGTCCAGTGATCATAAATTATTAATACAATGTAAAGCATCAGGTGTGTTTGCATTATGTAGAAAAAGAGAAAAAAAATGCAAGTAAATACAGTGATTACTTACCAAAATTTAAATAGTCACGGTTGTAAAAGCTTGCAATACACACTAAACATTTTGAATGTCTACTCTATCAACACCTACAGGGGTTGGACAGTGAAACTGAAACACCTGGTTTTAGGCCACAATAATTTATTAGTATGGTGTAGGGCCTCCTTTCCGGCCAATACAGTGTCAATTTGTCTTCGGAATGACATACAGTATACAAGTCCTGCACAGTGGTCAGAGGGATTTTAAGCCATTCTTCTTGCAGGATAGTGGCCAGGTCACTACGTGATGCTGGTGGAGGAAACCGTTTCCTGACACTCCTCCAAAACACCCCAAAGTGGCTCAATAATATTTAGACACAAAGACTTGCTGTCTTGGTCACAGATGCGCCAGCAAGACCTGCACCAACATTTTGTCCTCTTTTGAACTTATGTCACCCATAATGTTGTGTGCATTGCAATATTTTGAGCAAAACTGTGCTCTTACCTGCTAATTGAACATTCACACTCTGCTCTTACTGGTGCAATGTGACATTAATGAAGATTTGCCACCAGACTGGTCCAATTTAGCCATGAAACCTTCCACACTAAAATGACAGGTGTTTCAGTTTCATTGTCCAACTCCTGTATGTGAACAATTCTAATTCAAATGAAAAAAATAATGACTTATGAACATATTAAAATTAATAATGAGTGATGAACAAAGAGAAAAATGTCTATTCAGTAAGTTACTAAAATTTGTAAGACATATTTTGCATCAATCCACTTTTAATGACAGTCAAAATCATTTGAATGTTTGTTTAATATTCAGCCTTAATGTTCAGTGTTCAAAGCCATGCTAGTGAATCTCCAAAAATTTGAATATAATTTGATATATAAATTTTAACCTAAATCATAAAATGGTCCCTACTATAAATGCAGCTAACAATACATTATATACACATCATAAAAAGATATTCATATAATGCATTAATACACTAAAATAAATTTGATCATGGCATAATGATTCAATAGCCATGCTTTTTGGGTAAGACTAATCATAGAATAAGCTTATAAGGTTAATACTAATCCTGTGTTTTGTTTGCCTTACAAAACATTGCAAACTTTATTTGTCTAGGTGTCTGAGGAATGCCACAAGTTGCCTTCCTTGCTACATAATGAAAAAGAGAAACATACAGTATTTCACTCCAAAAATCCTCCATAAACACACATTATACACACGATTAACACTGCTGGATTAAGATGTACTTTGTCATAATCAGGGAATTCAAAGAATTTGCAGATTCCTCTCAATCATTTGGCATTCATCAGACCTCTCAAGCAAGAGTTAAAATTGATATGCCAACCACAAGCTCTTGGCACTTGTTTTAGGAGTGCAATCGGTTTCCTCCAGTACATCTCAACCTAGTTTCACAGAAAATGGAGCAGCCTCCTGTCATTTAATATAGAAATTGGGGCTCAGTGGACCATCTCATGTCTGAAATCTGCCTGCTAATCATGAGACATAACTAGGTGCTGAAGAAGTGGACTAGAGCTAAGTGTGTCAGGAACCATTTAGCACCTAAGATGACTTATGTAAGTCTTTAAACCATCCGTTACAAAGCTATACTCTCAGTTCTGCCACTTCTGTTTTAATATGTGATTGTATTCTACAAAACCAATTCCAAAAACATTGTGTAAAAATGTAAATAAATGTATATTAAAACAAAATACAATGATTTCCCAAGCTCATATATGCATATTTATTTAGGATAGACTATAGAACAGATATTGAAATTTAGTTTTTTTTTTTTACCATTTAATGGAAAATAAAATTTATTTAGAACTTGATGGCAGCAACATATATCAAAAAAGTTGGGATGAGTCAAAAAAACAACAACACTGGGAATAAAATAGTATTTTAGAGAGGCAGAGTCTCTCAGAAGCAAAAGATGCAAAGATGGGCAGAGATTCAACAAATTTCGAAGAACCATTTTCAAATTGTGGAACAATTTCAGAAAAACTTCCTCAACCAAAAATTGTGAAGACTTTGAATGTCCCCCATCTACAGTACACAATATCATCAAAACATTCAGAGAATCTGGAGACATCCCTGTGTGCAAGGGATGAGGCTGATGGTCAATATTGGATGTTTGTGATCTTCTGGCCTGAAACCAGGCAAGATTCTGAACTGGAAATCACTGCATGGGCTTAGGAACACTTGCAGAAGTCAAACTACAGTTTGCCATGTGTAAACTGCAAATTCAAGTTACAGCTGTATAATGCAAAGAAGAAGCCATACGTCAACACAATTTAAAAATGCTGATATCTTTTCTGGGCCAAAACTCATTTAAAATGGACTGAAGCAAACTGGCAAACTGTTCAGTGTTCTGATGAATCAAAATTTTACATTTGTTTTTGGAACCACAGATACCATGTCATGTGGACTCAAAAGGAGAGAGACCATCTAGCATGTTTTGAGCAGACAGTTTGAAAATCTGCATCTCTGATGGTACGGGGTTGCATTGGTGCCCATGACGTGGGCAGCATAGCAGGGCATCTCTACATTACGGGCAGGTGGGGCACCACCAGATGTCACTGTGGAGCAGTGTGTGAAATAATCAATAATTTTGTTTACTTTTTTTTTTTATTTAAATATTATTTTCTAACATTGTTGTGTATTTGACTTATGAAAATGGTTGTAGTTCCCAATATATTTAAAATATTCCTGTACGTGTTGTGTAAGGTCAGTACTATTAACTGTTTCACTGACAAGTGGGATGCTGTTCACAAAATGTATTATGCCCCATCTGACTTTCTACTCTAGAGACGCCACGGCAGCCTACACATCTGAAAAGGCATCATCAATACTAAACAGTAAATTCCTGTATATACAGGTACAGTGGAACTTATAGCTATATACTAATATTATTCTATAACTTACTTAGGTTATAGTTTGCCCTGGTTATTGTACAATTTGGTTATCATACATTTTTTAAGGAAAATTTTTTCCTGGTTATCTTTAATTCAACTGGTTTTTGTCAGCTTGCCTATTTGACTCACCGCTAATTTTGTGAAAACAAAGCATCCACCCACTTGTTCATCACTCACCCACACAATTGTTGTTCATTCTGGCTTTGTTTCTCATTGTTTCTCTGGCTTTGTTTCTTATCGATAACACTCAAAACAAACTAAAGCTTGTCACACTAAAGTGACAGTGCGCAGCGCTACTGCCTGATGATGGGATAAGAACCAAATAGCAGCTGAGAACCCCGAGATCGGGTGTACAAAATATAGTCTGCTGGCTGAACCACACCGATATGCTCTAAAACAGAGCATAAACTTGTAAGTGTGATGTTAAATGATCATTTATCAATTTTATTAATATTTTATATTTATTTCTCATTGTTTTCTGGAATGGATTAATTTACATTATTTCTTAAGGGAAATATTGCTTCAGCTATCATTTAATCAGATTAATGATGAAAATTGAGGTTCCACTGTATATATAACAGTATATAGAGGATTAAGAACAACATACACTGTGTCCCCATCCAGACAACATCTTTCAATCAAGACCTTGCAAGACAAAGTTAAACCACATACTATATCCATCACAACAGCATATCTTGACAGAAGAAGTGTTGTTGCCTGCCTGCTGTCCAGACCTTTCATCAACAGAAAACATTTGGTGCATCATGGTTTGAAATATCCAGCAAAAAAAGACCCAGCACTGTTAAGCAGCTAGAATACTAAGAATTGTATAACATTCATCTTCCCACACTCCTACAACTGGTCTCCTCACTGCCCAAATGTTTACAGAGTGTTGTTAAAAGAAGAGGGAATGCTACACAAGGCCCTGTCCCAACTTTTTTGAGGTGCATTGCTGCCATCAAGTTCTAAATGATAATAATATTTTTTTCATGAAATGGTAAAATGCCTCACTTTCACCATCTGATATGTGTTATATTCTATAGTGAAAAAAAAACATAAATCTGTGAGATTTGTGAATTATTGCTTTGTTGGTCTTTACATTTATTTACATTTTACACAGCATTCTAACTTTTTTGCAATATGTCTTGTATATTCTTCATAATGCGAAAGAATAATTGCCATGCTAATTATGTAACAGAAACCATATGACTACCATTTTATATGTTTGGAAGTTCAGTGCAATATATCAGACCAAGGTATATAGCCAAGTTACAGTGCTTCATGCCTCCTGTTACACTGCATTATGAGAAGGGGCTGCATAACTAACTTGGCATGCAATTTACCTACTTTATAACTGGCCTATATGCTGTACACATTTGATTTAACAACAACAAAAAAAACACTGTTTAATAAAACGCATATAACATTTAATAGTTTGTATTGGCTACAAAAGTGCCTTTAAGCTTTGATGGCATAAAATCTGGGGGTAAAATTAAGCTTGACAGAAAAAAATCTTCAGTAATATCACAGCAGCAGAGATCAAAGCTTCAAACAAGAAAGTAAGTTTCAGTCGTGTGCACTTCAATAATGTGTTCTGAATTAAAACTATCAATTTCAAATGAAAATAAAATTATAATTTAAAACATTCATAAAGTTTAAAATTAAACCAGCTAAAGAGCACACTGCCAGTGTTTTTGCTGCTTCTGAAGACCACCATGCCAGGCTTCAGCTGTATGGAGATAGAGAACATGCTAAGGTATATATTGAATATTGTGTCTGTTTTTAAATGTTTATTGATCATTTCAGTCTTTCTTTTCCACATTTACCTTGTCAATCAAATGTGTTTAACCAGTGGAGTTCCAGATAGAGTCTTGCTTTTTAGAGGTAGAAATGTGTGGCATATACCTTATGCTGAAAAAGCAGTGGATCAGTACTTTCATCTTTTGATATCATCTGAATGCCGTCATATCTGTCCTACAAGCTTAAAATGCCTACTTTTGTGTAAATGTGTAAATACTTTAACTACCTCAACTGTTGTCAGAATAATCTAGATGCAGTGCCACTGTCATGGCTTTTCCTGATGTTCCTCCAGCTGTAGTAATGCAGGGGCAATGACTCAAAGGTCCCTTGGAGTTGGTGGCTATGCTTATACCTCAGCCATCACACACTTGCTTATGTGGTTTATGTTCCTGTTGGTACAGAAAAAATACAGAAGTGATGTTAAAATTCAGTTCAGACTTCAAAATATTATTGTTTTTAGAAATTTAACATATTTTGTCAATTTTATTAGACTCTGTAAGCATGTCATACAGTACCACAAAGTCCACTTGAGATGATTTAACACTTCAGTGCAGGTTAGTGTGTAATGATTTAAACACATAGTTTATCACATGCTAAATCAAATTTTCCTTTACTTGTTAAGTATATTAGCCTCATATCTCCAATGCAAAGAGGTGAAGTTCAACAAAAACTATGTTTTGGCTGATCTATTACAATATTTTGTGGAATTGAGAAAACTGTAAATGTGCCCATATCATTGCTTGAAGTAATAAAGAAGAATATTTCTTATTTGACAGATGCACCTACACATAATAATGTGTTGTCACCTTTGATATATTGTTGACCCCACAATAGTAATAATAATGATAGTAATAAACATAATGATAACTGAATGGCTATAGTTAAATAGTTTATAGTTTATCCTTCTGTCAGTATACATCATGTGTTACATTATGAACATGGGGCAGAAACACTCTCCAGATTGTTATGCAGAACTCTAGGTCCACCACTGACAGTGAAGTGCAGAAGGTTCTGTTGCAATATAGCACAGATGGCTCCAGGAGACAAAAAGCTGCAAAGGATGGCATGCAATTCTAAATCTGAATTTGCTCCTTCCTCCTAATTGTTTGGCTGTCAGCGTTTCCTGTCACAGAAAGAATATGATGCGCAAAAGGCATTTTAATAAGGCCAAGTCACACATTCTCATAGTCATTTCTTTCATTTTCCAACAAAGATTCTCCACCCCTCTCCATTATGTTACTGAAGAGCAGATGTCTTTTTGTGTGTAGCACATTAATGAACCAATAGGAATCTTGTAAATCTGTATGGTTATATGTTGACTTATACAGATAGAAGACCATGTGACAATTAATAGAAGGTTGACAGTAGAGAACATAGATGTATATGTCTCCTATCTCAAATAAAACAACATACTAACATTGTTAAAAACCTGCATCTCCTATATTGTTATCAACGTAACTACCATTATGTGTAATCATTCTCACTGCCTACATTTGTCCTATAGTGAAAGCACAAAGTGAATATGGTGTATGTTTTAATGAGAAAGCCTATGATTGCTTAGCAAATGGAAGGGTCCTCATATTTTGCTCTTAACTAGGTCTGCTGCAGGTTTCCTTAGAGACCAGCGGCTGCAGAAATTACTCTCAGACCTTTGGGATCCGGCCTTCTTGCCTTGTCACCTGACGTCTGTCGATGAAGCTTTCTCTACTGCAGGCTTACTTATCATTAGAATTTACAACAGAGCTCTAGCACCCAAGAAAGAAACAAGTCCCTCCTTTAGTCAGAACTAGTGCAAAAAAAAAAAAAAAATGTTCATATTCAAAACTTATCAATGTTCTTTGCTCCATATCAAAAATGACAGCAGCTCAAGGATACAAAAAACTCATTTCAGTTCATTTACATCCACTCAATGTATTACAGTACCAAAATAACTTTGCTTCCTTGTGGTCTGACTCATGCATAATACTGCATTACTGCAGAGGTTATATAATTAGTATTTAGAAACATTGTGTCACATTCTGGTCCACTTAATTGAAGAATGTCCTGAATATGCATTTCTAAATAAAAACAAATAAATCTAGCTATTCATGTGCTAAATTTAGATGGTACAAGCTTTTCTTTGTGAAATAAGCAATAAACATGGATTGAAGAATGAAAAAATAAGCCTAGCTTACAGTATTTCCTTATATCTGTACAGACAGAAATGATAGTAATATCAAGTGAATATGCCCATTTATAATGACATGGTTGACCTAGGTGCAATAGTGTGATTTGATAGTGTGATCACCAAACATCACATCCATGCAAATTTTACACAAACAAATCAAAAGAACTAATGAAACCCGTAGCCTGTCTTGATTTACTGTTGCTACTATTAATTATCAATAGATGTTGTATTTGGTATATTTTAAAGTAACATTCCTCAAAGTAAATAAACCAGACTTCTCACTGAATATCATATTTTTATATATTGCTGACTTGTGTGCTTCTTGTGTGCTTCTAAAATCATATTCAGATATTCAGATGCATTCACGTTTAAAAATTATTACTGGTGTGAATTGTTCTAAATCTATGTAGTCTATATAATGCCATGAAATTAATTTTAATTAAGACTTTTCTACACTCAAAATAATGGGATCAATTTAATAGGAGAGTAAAACATAAAATGTCTTACTACTTACAGACATACCAGGGTAGAATATAAACATGTGGATTTAAAGATAATGTAGAATATATTTAATAGTTAATGTCACTGTAGTTATAGATTTTGATACAGCACCAACCCTGACATATTTCTTTTTATGCTGTTTTACATATCCACTGAATTGTTAACTAGGAGGCGTTTTACCAATAGAACAGTCTCCACTACACCCTACTGGCCAATGTTGTGCATCACTTGTTCACTGTAATCGACTATAAGACTTTTGTGTGAAAATGCCCAAAGGTTACACAAATAAACTACAGTACATAAGAAATCCTGCTCTCTCTCTCTCTCTCTCTCTCTCTCTCTCTCTCTCTCTCTCTCTCACACACACACACACACACACACACACACACACACACACACACTGTATATGGTGCTTGAAGGTTTGTAAATCCCTTCAATTTTTTCATATATATATTTCTGCATAAATATGACCTGAAGCATCATCAGAGAACCCAGTTAAACAAATGAGACAAAAATATTATACTTGTTCATTTATTTATTGAGGAAAATTATCCAATATGACATATTTGCGAGTGGCAAAAATGTGAAAATGTGAATCCTCTAGGATTAGCAGTTAATTTGAAGGTGAAAACAGAGTCAATCAGGTGTGAGCGAGCACAAAGTTTTATTTAAAGAACAGGAATCTATAAAAGTCTGTACTTCAAAACATACTGTATGTTTGTTGAAGTGCATCACGACACAAAGGAAATTTCTGAGGACCTCAGAAATAAAGTTGTTGATGCTCATCAGGCTGTAAAAGGTTACAAAACCATCTCTAAATAGTTTGGACTCTTCCAATCCACAGTCAGGCAGATTATAAATGGAGGAAATTCAAGACCATTGCTACCTCCCCAGGACCGGTCAACCAACAAAGATAACTCCAAGTGCGTGTAATAGTCGGCAAGGTCTCAAAGGACCCCAGGCTAACTTCTAAGCAACTGAAGGCCTCTCTCACATTGACTATTGTTAATGTTCCTGAGCCCACCATCAGGGCCGGGTTGTAAGGATAAAGCCAAAAAGAACATTGCTGCTCATCTGCAGCTTGCTAACGATCACATTGTTGAGCCTGAAATCTGTGGGCAGATGAGACCAAAATTGAACTTTCTCTTTATTTACTTTTAGGAATTCTGAAAATCTGATGTTGTAGGTCATATTTATGAAGAAATCCTAGAGTTCACAAACTTTCAAACACCACTGTGTTGTGTATGTGTGTGTGTGTGTGTGTGTGTGTTTGTGCGTGCGTGCGTGGTCATAATATTATGACCATATTATGGCGCAGGTTATGGAGGTTAACTGGTCCACAGGCAAATGAATTGATCTGTACCACTGACTAGTGTTTATAAATGCAGCAAACCCTGTCACATGGCATTTGTGATGTCCCAGACTGACTTACTGACCACTACATTCATTACAATTACAGATAGTAGTCCAGCTGTTTTTCTGCACATGTTGTTACACTCTGCACCTTTTACCGTGTTCTTCAATGGTCAGAACCACCACAGAGCAGGTATATTGGTGGTGGATTCTCAGCACTGCATCAGCACTGATGTGGTGGTGGTGGTGTGTTAGTGTGTGTTGTTCTGATATAAGTGGATCAGACACAGCAGAGCTCTTGATGACATTAAACACTGTGTCTCTGCTGTAGTCAGAATAATGCACTAACCAAAACTGTTTAGCAAACAGCGTCCTATGGGCCAATTCCTGTGTCCACCAGTGAAGGACTAGAGGATGACCAAAGCAAACTGCCACAACAAATGAGTTGACTTGGTGTAGTTAGCATACGGTTTAAAATCACAAGAAGATCTGTTGTGTGATTTGTACCATCACAACACAAACCCACCACCACGTTATTGTCATAGCAGTGCTGAGAATGATCCAGCACCCTAATAATAACTGCTCTGTAGTGGTCATATGGGGGTTCTGTTAAAGAACATGATGAAATGAGGATAACAAAGTATACAGAGAAACGGATGCACTACAGTTTGGTCAGTGGCGCTGATCAAAATATATAAATATGAGGCCTTTGTAAATAAACGAAGTGATCACCTTTGAGGTGAAAAAACATGAGATTTTAACTGTTCCATAAAGTTTACATAAGATCAAACTATTAATAATAATCATTTTATTTATGTAAAATTGTCTATCTGCTGATCTCTAGAAGATCTCTGACAATGAACTTTGTCATTTCTTCGATGCCATTTTGCATTCAGCAAGCCGGTGAAACGCCTCCCGGCAACAGTTGCCATAGCGATGACTTACGTCATACCGCGACGGTTACCATGGTCGTCGTGACGTAAACGGCCCTTGTCAAATGCATAGGAAACCCCGCGTAGTGGTTGCCATGGATACCTACGGGAGGGGGCGAGAGGGGAGGGGCGTGGCTTAGAGGAAGCGGAAGTGTTAGCGCAGGCGGAAGTGGTACAGCCCTGAATACCGTGAGCAGCGAAACGGAGGGACGGCGCGATTCTCTGCTCCATTAGAGAACAAAAAGCGGGACCCAGATTACATTTAAACGTGAGTTTTATGGCCGCCAGTTCTGTGGGTGTGATGTTAGTCTTGTAGTTGTACTCGGAGGCGCTGATTCGGGTTGGCCGTTCGTCGTTGTCAATGGCGGAAGGCGCCTATTGTGGTTCGGGGCTTGGCTGAGGATTCAGCAGGCCGAAGCGTGCGAGCAGCGGAGAGGGGTGGGCTTTACACTGCTTTTAAAATAATGGGTACATATAAATACAGCGGCCGTACGCTTATGTGTTCAGCGACGCTGCTGATACAGTGAAGCCCCTGATGGAGACCCGCGCTCGGTGCTTTAGTCGTCGCGGAAAGCTTTTGGCTAGGTTAAAGCTAACGTCAGGTAGCGGTGAAATTTAGCGACAAACGCAGGGCCTGTTGTATCTCTAGTTTTGTATCGAGGCAACTCACCCGGACTCGTCAAATGGTTTAGTGTACTCTCGTTAGTGCTTGTGTTTGTAGCCGCTCCGTGTGTGCAAGTCCCGCGAGGGGGAGTGTGTGAGAGGGCGTAGCTGAGCTGGGCTTGGGAGGCTACTTTGTTAGCCTCCGCGCTAACGAGGCAGACCGCGGAGCTGCCGCTGCACTGCAGTATTAAACAATCTACTGCAGTCGGTCCCCAAATGAAGTGATTGTGATTTGTTGTGAAACTAATGTAATGGAGAAATGGTCGTTTTTGACAAAAAACAATCAGTTATAATATAAATCCTGAAATGCCACATTTTCTGTAGTTAATAGTCGCTTGCTAGGCCCACTAGCTCGACGTAGGTGAGGGCCTGGTCGGCTGCTCTCGGTCCTCCATGATCACGCGAGGCTGCGGATTTCGCATATTTGTGCTGTCGTGTTACATTCGTCTCGACGGTCTTAATAATTAACTATTTACAGGACAGCTGGGCTAAATTTAAGTGCACCACGGCTTCGTAGGGAGTTGGCCAACATGCGCATATATGTGATAGCATTTTGCGGATCTGAAGCTGTGTGGCTTGTGGATGTTTTTTTTCTTACTGTGACAAGTTACCTGCTCGTTTCGGCTTTAGGTGACTAAGTTGACTTCATTCCTGCTTGTAGGCAACGCCCTGGGCGTTGTCACAGATATGCAAATATTTAGCTAATAGTCAAATACATAGGAAGGATTACATCACTGTCCGTTCATGGCTACTTCAAGTGTGAATGCTTTAAAGAGCCAGCTAGCATTTTCTGGCTGTGATGGGGTGATGTGTTCAGTAGCATCAGTAATGGCAGTCAGATTGCTTACGCAGTCTGGACGCTGCGTTTTCTATCCAAAGCAGATCATACTTATGCTTCACTAGGTGTTCATTGGGTTTGTTTTGTGTTAAGTGGAGTTTCTGTTTGTCTGAAACAGCTGTAGAATAAATGGTTCATTTTGTAATTTAAGTTCTTTCTGTGACAGAAGGGAATGCAGTATGAAAGTGAAAAATCTGTTAATCATTATCAAAAAGCATTAAATGGTAAAGACTCATTGCTTTTGAAGTGGAGGTAGCCTAATCTGACAGTGCTGACCTTAAACCTTTCACCATTTGTGATGCAAAGGAGTTCTTTTGGTTATTGCTTTAGTTGGAATGGAGGAGAAGGTGTCTTGTCTGTTTTCTGCAGTGGTAACTGACACACTTCCTGTTTGACTTTGATTGATGGTGGACTTGTAATGTGACTTTGGGAGATGTGAATATTATAACACAATTTTAATTTTTTTTCTTGTTCATGTCAACAGGACAAATAAAAACTTCTGCTTAATAGTTTAACATATTTAACTGTAATTAAAAAAAGACTAGAAATGAATTATTCACTAATGCATTTTTACTAATTACATTTGAGCTGAAAAATCTGAACGTAGTTACTCATTTGCATACTTTGTTTTGTGCTTAGCAGAGTGGCCCTTTTAGTATTAACAATATATTTAACTGCTTCCTTTGTGAATACAGTGGAGCCTCAGGTTTCTGTTGGATTGACATGCAAAAAAACAATTGACAAAATATTGGCAAATACATTTTATATAGAATAACTATTTTTACATACAGAAAACCAATGTGAAATAAACACAAGACTAATAAATGGATAAATGAACACTTGTACCTTTACTGAAGACTTTGTGTATTTCTTGGTCTTTAAGTAATGTACCCAAAAAAGTTGCCGATAACCAGGGAAAATTATATCTGAGAATCTACTGTACAATTTTCTGGCACGGCAACAGCAGAAATTATGCTGGTCATACCGTACAGTTGTATATATGTTTGCCTTATCCTATGAAGCCATTGGTAGTCCATGACGTATTCTTTAAAAAATAACTGGTTTCAGTAAGGGTGCTCTAATATGTACCAATAATGTACTGATCTTAAAAAATGTTATCCCAGATAAGTCATTGCAGGGATGGAATTGAACATGATCCATTCTTATTTATGTGCTTTACCCTATTAAAGTCTGATTATATTACTTTTCAGTTTTGACATTTAAAACAAAAAATGTTTGAAATGTCATGGTGAAATGATGCAGAATTGATCTTTTCCCAATCTATTTCTTTTTTTTATTATTATTTTTAGATATATTAGTATAGGTGTTTAAGCTGGAATATGTAGCAGGCTAAGACGCTGACACTAAAACCAGTGGGTTGCAAGTTCGAATCCAGGTCATGCTGTTTGCCGTCAACATCCGGGGCCCAAGAGAGCAAAAATTGGCCGTGTTCTCTCTGGGTGGGTAGATGGCGCTGGCTCAGGTGTCTGCTGATTTGGTCCATTCAGAGCTGAGAATCCTGTGCTTTCCTCCAAGCACGTTAGGCTCAACTCTGAAGGTGTATCAGTGGTAGTTCGAAAAGAGGTGGTGGCTGGCATCACATGCAACAGAGGAGGGTTGTGCCTCCTAGAGTCAGGGACATTGCAAAAGAAATGGGCAGAGTCCTAATGGAGGGGATGGCCTAACTGGCTACTACTACATAGTAATACTAAAGTATATAATACTACAAGGGGATAAAAACGGGCAAAAACTTAGGTGGACTGAGTGACTAGAAATTTGAGCAGGAGCTGGGGATCCTATGTGCCTTCCTCCGAGCGCATTATGCTCTCCCGTGACTGTGTATCAGTGGTGGTTCGAAAAAAATCACATGCAACGGAGGAGGCTTGTGCTTGCTTGCACCCTCCTAGAGTCAGGGACATTGCAAAGTGATGGGGAGAAGCCTAACGGAGGGGATGGGTTAATTGGCTACCACTTCAATGGGAAAGGGATAAAATTGGCAAAAACCTAGAAATAAATTCTTTTAAAAAAAAAGCATCTTCTCGTTTGCTAAATGTAAATATTTGTTAGGATGCAATTTTACTAGACACTTGCTTGGTTGTAATTGAACAGTCATAGATGTATCGTTATCAAAACAGCAATGTGACACTGACTGACAGTGTTTCTTTTAAAATGACTGTTTAAAGGAATTAACTTGTTTTCAGAGCAACCAACTGAACAGGAGAACAAAGAACAGCATATGCAATTGATTGTGTTTGGGCTAATTTGCATATTAAGGGTCGGTCACACTGGGTTTTTGTTTGCAAATTTCCATTCATTTCAATGAGATGCAACTGCAAGCTAATGTCTAGACTAATTCCAGGCAAATTAATTTCACCTGCAAACTTTCTTGTCAATTTAACTTTTCTTATTTACATTCCTGACCAATAGCGCTGCTGCTTTGGTTGTGTGACCTATATCACTCTGTCTGTGCCAGCATGGAGGAAGCACTGAATGTTGTGTTAAATTAGGCGGGTTTTTTTTTGTCAATTTAGTTGATTTATTAGCAAACAACTCAAGCTCAAGAAACAAATTACGTTATTTTTAAATTAAGTATCTTTTGCCGTAAATACCATTTCTTTGCTTAATCGTTGGGCAGAGTTGGCGGAAAAATACTTTGAGATCTTTCCACAATACTAACGCTCTTTAGGGTGAAACTGCAAAACCAAATTGAGGACGGTTTATGATTTCTGGCCCCTGGCATAGCTCCTCTCATTTCATGAGGCAACATAAAATGCAAAATGCCCAGTGTGACCACGGCTTTACTATATGACGGTCAGACTTAATTCTGATGCATTTTATTACCAGATTTAAGCCTATGTTTATAATCTTTACTGGTTGCATTGCAAATACTACTTGAAACAGACGTGTAAACAGCAAGTGTTGTAATTTGATGGCTAATGCTGGATGTTCGCTGAACTATAATCTCGCGTTAGGACTGCATATTTTGCCCTAATATGTTCTCCTTAGTGAAAAGGAATACAACAGTAAACCTATGGCTTTGTTTTTGAGCTCCTGAAAAGCACTGGTAACGCAGCTTACATTTTGTTTTCTTTTCTTGGATTAGGTAAATATGGGATACAAAGAACAGCCTTTGTTCATATTCAGCTTTGTTGGACTTTTAATTAACAACATAATAAGGAACACTTTGGCCTTGTTCCGACAGGCAGCCCAAATCTGATTTTTGGCATGTCTAGATTGTAACCAGATTGCTTTTTTTGATAGTCCAAAAGGTCAAAAACCACAAATAGATTTTGGCAAATTTGTTCCAAAACATTTGGAGTAGTTTTGAAATGTTATTTGAATTGAATTTCTTCAGATGTCTCGGCTGGATGTCCAAATTGGATACCAAAGAGTATTTTGCCTCACTCTTATGACCAACAACTTTAGTGTCAAATTGAACTTAATAAAGTTCTTGGATTCAAGTAGAGCACCAAAGATTGGTTATTGATGTTTGGACACACAACAGATCTGATCATTTGCAAATGGTTCGAACAGCCGTGCCAAAAGCTTTGATTTGAGATACAAATTCGATTTGCATGTATTCTGACCATAGACTTTAATATTACATAAGTACATATAAATACTTGGTTAACTGTCCCAGTATTCCTAAGTACTCAAATACTGGAATTGCTATACATTTATTTATTTTTATTTTTTACAGAAAATATATAAGCCAATAATTCAGGGAAACGTTGCTTTTGTAGTTTAACATGACTATAAAATGTGACTTATTTGCAATAAGGTACATGTATTACATTATCTAATAGGAGACGGTCATGTTGGACTTTGTTAGGCATGTTTTTGTGGTCAACAAAGCATGATTTTATAATATATTAATCATTTGAAGTTTCTAAATGTTAGTTTGTGGTCAATTTAACCTCTGTATATGTATCTAACATTACAATGTCTTCCCATTCCAGTTTCATCATGGACAAGAGTGACCTGGTGCAGAAAGCTAAGCTAGCCGAGCAGGCAGAGCGCTATGATGACATGGCTGCCTCTATGAAGGCTGTCACAGAGGGTGGAGTTGAGTTGTCCAATGAAGAACGTAACTTGCTGTCTGTGGCCTACAAGAATGTGGTTGGTGCCCGCCGCTCATCCTGGCGTGTCATCTCCAGCATTGAGCAGAAGACGGAGGGCAACGAGAAGAAACAGCAAATGGCACGCGAGTACCGTGAGAAGATTGAAACTGAGCTACAGGACATCTGTAATGATGTGTTGGTAAGGAAAACTGGTAAATCCAAGAATTGGACTGAAGACAGTGTGGATGCACATAATCCATATGAATTACTGTGAAAGGATGAAATTTATTACATTTCCAGCTTGTGCAAGTCATTTGCATCAGTAAGTTATAGGTAGCGTAAACTTGGAAGAATAATGACTGAAACCTTTTAATGTCAATGTTACTGCTGCTATTCTGATGTAATTTCGTATTTTATGTTCCCAGGGCCTTCTGGAGAAGTACCTTATACCCAATGCCAGCCAGGCAGAGAGCAAAGTCTTCTATCTGAAAATGAAGGGAGACTACTACAGATACTTATCTGAGGTGGCATCTGGAGAATCAAAGAAAAGTGAGCATAATATGTATAGTTTTAATTCTCGTTTTATTTTTTGGCATATACACTCAGAGTGATGTATATTTGGCTTTTGGGTGAAATTTAGGGAAAATGTAATTCGCTCATGGACAGTCATATCATGAAATTAGAGCATTTTAAGTAGAAGCATGCAATGGAGATTTCCTCATCTCGGTGTATTGAAACAATCGAACAGTAGTGGGTAAACCCCAGTAAAAATGTCAATGTCTCAATAACATGTCATGTGCCCTTGAGCATCAATTACAGCTTGACAGCAACATGGTGTTCACAAGTCGACTTATTGTCTGCTGAGGCATAGCATCCCACTTTTCTTGAAGGACCGCCCTCAGGTCATTGAGGTTCTGGAGTACGGAGTTACGAGCATCTACATGGTGACTCTGCTAATCCCAAAGGTTTTCTTTGGGATTCAGGTCTGGAGAATGTGCAGGTCACTCTGTTTGAGGTACATCTCCCTCCAGCAGCTGTTCCTTAATGATGTGAGCTTGATGAGCTGGAGCATTGTCATCCATGAAGATGAAATTAAGCCTGTGTTCAAGCAAAGTCACAATGACTGCATTAATGATGTTATACAAACCGGATTCCCAAAAAGTTGGGACGCTATACAAATTGTGAATAAAAACTGAATGCAATTATGTGGAGATGGCAAATGTCAATATTTT
>BRDA01014404.1:48364-59709 GCA_036984385.1 Crenuchus spilurus | reverse complement strand
CTCTTACTAAAAACGAAAGTGCAGTAGCAAACGCTCACTGCTTAACAGCATGAAAGTACGAACTAAATGGACTAAGACACACATTAACGGTAACTTAACTAAAGCACACTAAAAATAACTCATAGAGACTAGACTACAACTAACAATCATTACACATACAAAAATCCCCTCTTAAAGACCCCAAATAATTACAAAATAGACCCCATAAACACACAAGAGAACTTTATGCAAATACCGTACGACACGCAGCCATCTGATTGGCCGACACCCCCAAGAGCCGCCGCAATACTTTTCCATCAATCAAAAAAAAAAAAAAAAAAAACACCTCCCCCCCGACCCAAAATTTTGGTGAAAAAGGATGATCACCAATTTTTTTTTTTTACTTGGCCTTATTTCATTAGCCAGACAAAGATGAGAGGCCTGCGATGGAGATGAAGAGGTGATGTCCATGTTTTTTTTTTTTCCCTTCTCCTCTCTCCCTTTTGTATTTTATTGCTTTCCTGTTACTTCTACTTTTCCCATAATGATTTAACATTGTCTTAACAGGTTGTTCTTAATTGCCAAAAATTTATTGGTTAACATGTTTTATTTTTTTAGGATGCCATTGTACAACTGGCCACCAGGACTACAGATGAAAACTAGCCTTTGGCTAATTCTGGCATGTTACAGAGATACTGTTATTAATGCGCACTGTCCTGTTAAATAAATAAATTTAAAAAAAATGTATGAACTGCACGGTTAGTCTTTGGCTCCGCCCAGTTTTGACTTCGATGTATTTTGTCCCTCTCCGCACACTGTAGGCAGTGAGGCCTTATACACCGCGCTACTCTTCCGCTCCTGACGTTTTCCGTGAAGGTCGTGAAACGAAGAGGTATATTTCTTAATTGTACTTATTATTCATTACAAATAAAGCTGTAGAATATATGTTTTCCGTAATCTTGTTAATGTCACGTTATATAAAATATTGTATATTAATGGATAGCCTGCTAACCGATGTCTTAATGAGAAGCGTGTAGCTCGTTTAGCTAGCACAACTGGCGTCTCAGATGTTTATTTATAGCTTAAATGTAATTCCATCTATAAATTAGTTAATGTTCTTTGTAGTCATATTTGACCATTTCCCATTTCGGGGAAGAGTGCTGTTGTATGAGTTGCTAACCTCGTCGTGCTAACGTAAACTACTTGGATAAAATACACAAATCAGCTCAAAGTATATTCGTTTAATATAAATCTTGTCCTCACGTTTTTCCAAGCCTTGGTTTAGTTGAGTCATTGATCGTAATGTAACTTTATGTCGTTTAACTTCCACCATTTAGAAGCGGCCAGAGCTGCACGTAAACAGACTTGAAGGTGAACGCATTAAACAACCTGCACTAGTGCTACTACAAATAGTGTTTATATTGCCATTCCAACACGTTAACACATCTGCACAGTCAGTTATTTCTCTTGACATTAATTTGGACATGGGCAATTGAACTTTCTATCATCTTAAAACTGCATTCATTCTCTCCAGATATTTCACCATGTCCCTCCCCAAGCCTGTAATGAGAGGTCTCCTTGCTAAGAGGTTGAGGATTCACTTACCTCTTGCTATCGGGCTGTCCGTCACGGCAGCAATAGTATTCAAGGTCAGTAATGTATAGTTTATACTTCCTGGTAGGTCCAGAACCTCACCACAACCTTGTATTAATGTTGCAAGATTGTAGATGTGCCAATGCTATCATGCCTGCTGGGTGACCATTGGTGACCTTCCATGTGGTTAAAATGTTTTTTCTATTTTCTTTTTTTCCATCCTGTGTTTGCATGCAGTTTGTAGTAACAGATTCTCGGAAACAAGCTTATGCTGACTTCTACAAGAAGTATGATGCCATGAAGGAGTTCAATGCCATGAGGGAGGCTGGTGTTTTTGAAAGTGTGAGGCCCTCTGGTGAATAAAGTGAGTGTCTCGCAGGTAGCCATAACAGGAAGAAAATTCTGAATCATGTGCACACGCATTTGTGTGTGTGGAATTCTTAAAATTTGATAACATAATTATTCTTAGACAACTTCAAATGACTGTTCTCTCCTTCACAGGTGACTTCTACCCCCTTGGTCATTTTCCACACCTTGGTTATTGGATGTAAGCATTGGTATCTAATGTTCAAGAATAAACAAGTAAACTGTTCTAAACTCCTGTCCTGACTTTCTGGGACTCTGTGTAAAATAAAATGTCTTTTGACCCTCTACTTTGTTGGCTACTGTGAATTGGTACATTTAGGTATGTGAAGGAATGTTAAATGAAAAATGAAATTGCATTTTTAATCGGTTTTGAATTGTTTTGGGATATTGATACTTTGGGAGATATTGTGGTAAAAGGACCTTCAAACAGTTTCCTATTGTGTAGTCAACCACATGCTGCCATTTTGTTAATTCTAATGAAATGCATTTTATTAAAATGGGCAAAATGTTTTCTAGGGATTTGGAAATAATTTCAGCCCAGAGTTTACAATATACAATAAGATTGGGATCACACTTCTTTACTAAAGGCCATATCAGTTTCTAAAAGAAAGGTCAATATACTTTGAGTTACAAACTTCAAGTTTGATTAATTATATATGGCCAAAATTCTGCTGCATTGCACAAATGCTTTGCTTCATTAAAATTCCCTCAGAGTGTTTACCTGGATTGTCTGGTGCAATTCAAACAGCAAAAATGTGATTGGAACTCAACTGCACATATCGCATATTTGTGCGGCACGGTGGCTTAGTGGTTAGCACGTTCGCCTCTCTGCGGTGAGGTCTTGGGTCGAGTCCGCATCTGAGCAGAGTTTCCATGTCCTCCCCGTGTCCGGTTTCCTCCCACAGTCCAAAAACATGGAGATCAGGTGGATTGGATACTCTTAAAAAATTACCCTGGTGTGTATGAATGTATGTATGCCCAGATATGGTTGGCACTCTGTCCTGGGTGATATCCCTAGTGATCAATGCAGTCCTCCAGGTGGACGGTCGCATCCGGTTGAGAGTACGCTGTGCGCGACTGGCTGCCGCTTCTCACCGGAGTGTGTGTATATGAAGTGTGTTGATTGTAAAGCGTCCTTGAGTGTCTAGAAAGGCACTATATAAGTGTAATGTGTATATCTGCGATAGGTGTTGCAAATACCAAAATTGTGATCACATCAAAATTGCTGTAGCCCAGATAGACAAAGAATGACGATCACTGCTGGGTGAAGTGAATAATATTTTGTTACAATGGCATCTGTCAAAGGGCCCAGTAAAATGAGTAACAAGTGAACAGTTCCTAATGTGTTGGAAGCAGGAAGCATGCACAAGTGTAAGGATCTGAGTGACTTTGAGACGAGCCAAATTGTGATGGCTAAACAATTGTTGGGGTGCCTCTAAAACAACTGGTCTACTAAATGCCAAAAGTGTTACAGGGCTGGAAAAATGAACCAGAGACTGGGCCATGGACAACCAAAGCTCACAGAGGTGTGTAGGTTACTTTGATGCATACCACCTATCTAAAAATTGCATAGCTCTTCAGAGCAAGGATATTCCCTAATGTCAGGATAATGTTGCCTGGCTTATTACAAACATTGTCCAAGTGTGGTTTGTGGAACATGACCAAAAGTTTGAGGTGCTGACTTGGTCCCCTGCACTTACTGAGCTTCTGTAGGATGTACTGGACAAGTCTGATCCCCAGTGGCTCCACCTTGCAACTTGCAGGACTTAAGGCACCTGGGTCTAATTTCTTGTTGCCAGATACCTTCATGTGGAGTCCATGAATGATCGATCAGACCATAGACTGCAGAGCTGTTTCTTCTGTAACAACACCATATAATATATTTGACAAGGTTAAAATTATGGTTTCTTTCATAATTAAATGTTAAATAATTAGGAAACAAATGTTACAGTTCTGATAATTATTAGATCAGATGATTTTGACTTGATAAATTAGTATTTTGTTCTACTGATTTCTTTGTTAATTTTCACTGGTTTTTTATTCATTTTCAATGATGCATTAATCCTGTCTTACTTAACTGGTCCTATGTCAGTTTACAAACGATGAACAATGCAATTCATTTGTAGACATGTGAAAAAAGAATACAATTATGAAAAGTGCATTCCCTTCCTTTGTCCATCACTATTCAATGTAGGACATTTGAAATATACATCTCCACAAATGTTCTTGGTTTCACAAATCCAACCACATATGATTTGTATAGCTCCTTATGTGTACTTCAATGTAAGACTGATTTGGTGGGTATTGGTCATGTTATTGACTGATCAACCATATATCTTTATGTATTATGTTTCACATGTTCATCTGCTGGCAGTAGGTAGAATCGTTGATAGCCATGCCCAGCACCCAGTGAAAGGGTAGGGGGACTCTCCACGACCCTGACCAGGATTAAGCAGTTCAGAAGATGGCTGGATGGATATTTTTCTGCACAATATACAATGTATTGCTGTCTCATTAACACATTTAGTACTGCATTTTTCTCCAGACTTTTATTTTAAATTATCTATAGGTAAAGAAAATGTTTTTTCCCCAAATCTTGGAAAACGAGCAATATTTGGTAAAAGTGTAATAGTTCTACCTGAGTGATTGTGTGTATGTTGGGTCATTTTTAACAACTGCAGAATGAACTCTACATATCGAACACTAAGCTATATTTACAGTCCAGTTTATTAAAAGTGAAATATATTTTAAAAGCAAAGGCTTTTATTATGAAGTTTGTTTTCCCATCCCATAGCACGTCACTGATCCAACCTGAGGCTCGATCTTAACGTGATGTGATTAAACAGCAGCTCGGTCTGCCCCTGTAAGGCCGGGTTTGTAGATCAGCCGTATTGGAGCCGTTCAGAACAAAGTTGTGCAGATTGTATGATGTACAATTCATCCGCGCTAAACCTTTCAAGACACAATTTCTTGAAAATCAACGAAACCGCGCTGTTCTCCTAAGTCGGGCTATTGTTTGAACACAGCCATTATGGGCAACCGGAAGTTATGGTCGGACCAACT
Organism: Crenuchus spilurus; assembly: GCA_036984385.1. NCBI lineage: Eukaryota > Metazoa > Chordata > Actinopteri > Characiformes > Crenuchidae > Crenuchus > Crenuchus spilurus. Next base: position 54,708 of record BRDA01014404.1, on the reverse strand, counting down.
TCAGCGTGAGACAACCTCGAGACATTATAAGCAGTAACAAAGTATTCCTTCTGATTTATTAGAAGTCCTCTTGTGGAGATGAATGTTTTTTTAAGTTCCTGGTACACCTCAGCGTGAGTCGCTGGCTCATCCTCTGTAAGTTAACTAGAACACAAAGTTAGTTTTAGCTCATTTTCTCGTCCTGCTAACATTAACGTTACTGAAGCGCCGTGACGTGTGTAAAGCAGGCCTTTGTTATTTAGCTAGCCAGACACTCGGGCGTTTTCTCTTTTCTCGTGTACAAGTTCAGAAATACAAGTGAAAAACGAGTTAGTTTAGCGGTAATGTAGATGGCTATCTAGGTAGCTAACTGAAATAAATACGTAGCGAGCTAGCTTGTTACATACCGTAGTCGTGGCCTGTGTTCGCTTGTGACGGCAAATGTGTACTTAAATTAGCCAAACTACGTATACAAAGTCATTTATTAAGGCCACGTTAAGGTAACGAGCTCCACCATTCCAGCAAATGTAACTTAATATTAGTCAGTTGTCCGCACGGTTTTTTTCAGCGTAGCGTAAATCACGTAAATTATATCCTCTGCTTTAACTTGTTACGTTAGTTTTGTGTTGTTTATGTTGAGGAAAAAAATACGATGGTAAGTGTACAAAACAGGAGCCGCTGCCAACAAAGAAAGTTAACGTTATTGCTGCTGACTAAAGATATAAGAACCCTGTAGAAAATACTGATGTAGTACCGTCATCTCTAGTTGTTTTTCCTAAAATTCTGTAGCTAAAATATTACGCCATGGTGAACCCTTATGAGTATTGGGTTATTTACCATATCGGTGCTTATCTTTGGAAGATTTTTTGAGGTGATTAGAAAATTGGAAGAAAAACAGCAGTACAATTTTGACTTTTTTTTATTTGTGTGTATAATCACAGCTTTAATATTTTTAATCTTTTAAAATTTTTGCTCTAGGCATTTGAAGCCAGAGTAAATTTACAATTTGACCATTCATACATTTACTTTGAAATCACAACCAAATTCATCTGTATATCCTCACAGGTGCCAAACTGGAGCAGAGAGCTGTATCTGACTGCAGCCTAAACCAGTCAGATTGAACCAGTCTTTTGAAAGCGGTGGACCTTGAAAGTTTCTCAGTTCTCCCTCTCTTTGGCCCACACATGAACGCAGGATTTCTTTTTAGCTGCCCTGAGCGCAATGCCTGACCGGGATAGTGCCTTCCTGGCAGGTGGCAGTGCAGGTAGTAGTGGGGTGGGAGTGGCTGCAGGGGTAGTCGGGGAGGACGGAGGAACCGGCTCAGGTTTGGCTGGAGGAGGAGAAGGTCGAGGAGTTGGTGGAAGTTCGGCTGGCTGTGGCAGTGGCGGGTCTGGGGCCATGGGATGCGGCGGGGCACTGGGGAACGGCCATAACTGTGGTGGAGCCAGTGGAGGTTTTGGCTCCAGTCTGGCATTAGATGGTGTATGCCGGGACTTCTTGCGCAATGTGTGCAAACGTGGTAAGCGCTGCCGTTTTCGCCACCCAGACTTCAATGAAGTACCAGACCTGGGTGTGCAGAAGAATGAGTTCATTTTCTGCCATGATCACCAGAACAAGGAGTGCATGCGGGCTAACTGTCGGTTTGTGCATGGCTCTAAAGAAGATGAGGACTACTACAAAAAGACGGGTGAGCTCCCTCTGTGGCTACGGTGGAAAGTTGCTGCAGGACTGGGCTTGTCACCCACAGACCTCCCACAGAATAGGGGGGAGGCACCCATTTGCAGAGACTACCTGAAAGGGGAGTGCCAGAGAGGAAATAAGTGCAAGTTTCGTCATGTGCGAAAAGATCACGAGCACGAGGCTTCGCGGGTTGGCATGGGTGGCATGATGGGTGTTACTGGTAGTGTGACTGGAATGGTGAACGTGGCTGGTGGGGGAGTTGGCAGTGGTGGTGGTGCCTGTGGAGGGATATCTGGGCTGGTTGGGGGAAGTGGAGGTAACCTGATGGGAATGGGAAGTCCCAACCTGGTCAGTTGCAGAGATCAAGGACTGTGTGGTGGGGGAGTAGGAGGCTCGATGGGCAGTTGTCTGTCCATGGGAGCTGTTAGCCAGCGGCGTTACGACAGGGGTCCATGTTCAGTCTATGACTCATTGTTTGAGAATGGACTTTTTGAGGCTGGACCATTGGAGACCCCTATAGACCATACTACACTCCAGCTGAAGAGAAGGAGATTAGAAGGACTGAGATTGGCTGATGGTGCTGGTGGAGGGCACTATGACCTTGGGGTGCAGGCCACCCTAACAACACGGCCACTGGAGTACCGGCTCTTGGAAGAAGAGAATGCTTTACTGAGGAAAAGAGTGGAGGAACTCAAGAAGCAGGTGAGGAAAGGGGACTCTGATGCTTTAATCTATGCTGAAAGGAAGCTTTTAAATGAGCAGTGTTGTTGCAACAGATCACTCATAAATTATGTGGCAGTATCAGAAAATAAATTATGTAGATTTTCAATGGGGAATTGATTTTGGTAGCGACAGTCAGTCTGCAACCCTTTTTAATGGTCATTTGATATTTCTGTGTGATTTTATATGAACGTCACTCCTATTTCTACATAGTTGCTAAAAATCAGGGGAATAGCTAAAGTTATCAAAAATATAAGCAAATGACCTGTTATATTTAGGTCTCGGTTAACCTACACAAAGCAGGTCCATTCTAAAGTAATGCAACTAGAAAATGTAGTTCTGTACCCCCTGGGGCAGTGCGATTCCTGTGACTACTGTGTGTGTTTATTAAAATATACCTACATGCTTCTTTCTTCTGAAAAAATGAATATACTGAACAACTGAACCCCCCACACACACACACTGTATGTGAAGTCAACCACTGCCTCTTTTCCAGCTAGTGCTCATACATCTGCTGGGCAGTCAAATGAGGAATTTTATATTCCTAACTTTAAATACAGAACAATAAAAAAAAAAACCTGTGCGGCATGGAGTTTAGTATAATTATGTTCTCTAATTAAAAGTGCTGAGGATGTGTTGAGCTCTGTGCCAGCGACTGGAAAGGTGCTACACTAGCAGTGGTTCAGTACCTTTTTTGAGAGTGTAAGGATTGTTATTCAATAATTACATTTAAACAGTGCAAACTGGCTAAATTGTTTGCATGATAAATGAATGAAAGGACTTTAAGAGGTTGGATTAAATGGTTGAACTAACCACATTTTATCATTACACATCTAATATATCATGAAGTCTAATATAAAGCATCCAGTGGCTTGGAAAAATGCAAATTTGTACTTTGCATTTGGTAATTCTTGAATATTAACTTGGATATTCCTGTTTTCCTCTTAGGTCTCCAACCTCATTGCTACCAATGAAGTTCTATTGGAACAAAATGCTCAGTTCCGCAGCCAAGCAAAGGTTTTGACGCTTTCCACCACCCCTGCACCATCTGAGCAGAATCTGGCGCCCCCTGTTGGCTCTGTGAGCTCGTACAACCATGGAATCGCCCAGACTCACACCACGCTCAGCAGCGCTGGTCTCCAGCCTCGCCCTGTTACTCAACAAGACTTGGTTGCCCCAACTGGAGCTCCTACTGCCCCCCCAGCGAATGCTGCCCCTCCAACTGCTCCTCCACCCCATCTGAACCCAGAGATTACACCACTCTCTGCTGCACTAGCTCAGACTATCGCACAGGGCATGGCCCCCCCTGTTTCAATGGCACCTGTTTCAGTTTCTGTGGCACCAGTTGCCGTTTCCATGGCACAGCCTTTGCCAGGCATCACAATGAGTCATGCCACAACGCCAATGGTGTCATATCCCATTGCTAGTCAGAGTATGAGGATCACCACCCTGCCACATTAGCAGATGCTTGCCTGTGTGGAAACTCATACACACTCAATACACACACCTGTCAACTTCTCTACAGACATTTCAGAAATGGCTACTCCACACCAACACACTGAACTATGAGGAAACTCTGGACATAACCCTTTACTAATCACTCACTGGTAAACTAATTTCTCAATGGACAGACTGACTGACCAACCAGTAAAGTGTGTACTAAAGGCACATCACACAAGATGGACATGCCGATATGATGTACATTTTCCATTGATTTATCAGAAAGATGCTGTGAATTTACATTAGCTGTTTAGTCATTTTTTTATTTTGTGGATTGCATTTGTGTGAAGTGATTTTTGATCTTTTTGCAAAAAAATGAATGAAAATATAAACCACAATGAAATCTCTTCTTTTATTTACTTTTTTGTTTGTCCATGTTTGGCACAGATCGAAACATTGAGGTTTAAGTTACGGAACATATTAATATATTGCAGAATACGAATATTTAAGTATATACATACAGTGAGGGGGAAAAAAAGTATTTGAACACCCTGTGAATTTGCAAGTTCTCCCACTTAGAAATCACGGAGGGGTCTGAAATTTTCATCTTAGGTTCATGTCCACTGAGAGACAATCTAAAAGGAAAAAATCCGGAAAACAATATATGATTTTTAAATTTATTTGTATGTTACTGCTGCAAATAAGTATTTGAACACCTGCAAATCAGTAAACATTCTGGCCCTCAGACCCGTTAGTCTGCTTCTAAAAAGTCCACCTCCACTCCACTTATTCTAAATTAGAAGCACATGTTTGAGGTCGTTGGCTCCATAGACACCTGCCCACCCCACTCAATCAGTAAGACTCCCAACTACTAACATGTCTAGGACCAAAGAGCTGTCCAAAGACACCAGAGACAAGATTGTAAACCTTCACAAGGGCTACGGGGCAATTGCCAAGCAGCTTGGTGAAGAAAGATCAACTGTTTGAGCAATTATTAGAAAATGAAAGAAGCTAAACATGACTGTCAATCTCCCTTGGACTGGGGCTCCATTCAAGATCTCACCTCATGGTGTAGCAATGATCCTAAGAAAGGTGAGGAATCAGCCCAGAACTACATGGGAGGAGCTGGTCAATGACCTGAAGAGAGCTGGCACCACTGTTTCCAAGGTTACTGTTGCTAATACACTAAGACATGCATGGCAAGGAAGGTTCCCCTGCGTAAATCACCACACGTCCAGGCCCGTCTAAAGTTTGCCCATGACCATTTGGATGATCCAGAGGAGTCATGGGAGAAAGTGCTGTGGTCAGATGAGACCAAAATAGAACTTTTTGGTCTTAATTCCACTTGCTGTGTTTGGAGGACAAAGAATGATGAGTACTATCCCTAATGTGAAGCATAGAGCTGGAAGCATCATGTTTTGGGGGTGTTATTCTGCACATGGGACAGGACGACTGCACTGTATTAAGGAGAGGATGACCGGGGCCATGTATTGTGAGATTTTGGGAACAACCTCCTTCCCTCAGTTAGAGCATTGAAGAAGGGTCGTGGCTGGGTCTTCCAACATGACAATGACCCAAAGCACACAGCCAGGATAACCAAGGAGTGGCTCCGTAAGAAGCATATCAAGGTTCTGGAGTGGCCTAGCCAGTCTCCAGACCTAAACCCTATAGAAAATCTTTGAAGGGAGCTCAAACTCTATGTTTCTCAGCGACAGCCCAGAAACCTGCCTGATCTGGAGAATATCTGTGTGGAGGAATGGGCCACAATCCCTGCTGCAGTGTGTGCAAACCTGGTGAAAAACTACAGGAAACGTTTGACCTCTGGAATTGCAAACAAAGGCTAATATTAACATTGATTTTCACAGGTGTTAAAATAGTTAATTGCAGTAGTAACACAAATAAATTATTAAATAATCATACATTGTGTTTTCTGGATTTTTTCTTTTCGATTGTGTCTCACAGTGGACATGCACCTAAGATAAAAATTTCAGACCCCTCCATGATTTATAAGTGAGAGAACTTGCAAATTTGCAGTTTGTTCAAATACTTATTTTTGTATTTATCAAATACTCACTGTACAGTCATGGCCAAAGGTTTTGAGAATGACACAAACATCAATGTCCACAAAGTCTACTGCTTCAGTTTTTATAATGGCAATTTGCATATACTAACGGTAATATTTTTGACTTCGTCATCTGAAACACCTGTAACTACAAACACAGTAAGAGTTTTGGAAACCGGTACTGACATGTCACTCATAAACTATTTATGTTTTTATTCATAAACTTGTTTGACGTTTAAACGTTCAAGAGAGTGAATATTTAGTACCTCCCCAGACTTTAAAAATAGAATCCACGTACAGGTGACACTCTGTGTTAGCTTTTCTTTTTTAGGTCTTTTGTGTTACATACTAATAAATTATTAAATAAACACAATGATGACGTTAATTGATAAAATTGTGGACACTTTTAGTTACAATTATAATCGGAAACAAACGTTAAGGTCTCCAGTTTGCAAAGGACATC
>BRDA01014404.1:35561-46841 GCA_036984385.1 Crenuchus spilurus | reverse complement strand
ATGTAACATTTGATATTTGATCACATTGTTATTTATGGCTCGTGTGCTCATTTTAAGCATCTTCACCACCGTCACCTCAGCCTGTGGTGGGAATACGCTGTAGCAACACAGACTGTTGTGTTTGTCCAACATTCAAGCAAATAATCGCTGAGGGATTCAGGTGAAGCATGCACTTGTTCCCATGATGACCCAGACTAGGCACTGTGACAGGGACACTGTAATTAAACCCTATGAATAGCATAATATAGTAGAGTTCATTAAGAGTGTTTAGCAGACGTTCTTAAACAGAGCAAAAACAAAAAATCCTCAAAAATGAGAACGTTACAGGAGAAGGAAAAAACCTGCTCCGTTTTTAATGGAAGTCAGTGGAACCGGATGTTTTTTAAAGTAATTTGAAGCCATTTCTTTTAGGCCAGTCATCAAGACATTTATACACAATGTAAATAGTAACTTGTACTTTCACATTATGTAAGAAACTGAAAAATGTTGTTTTTAACAACTTCAACTACACAGTAGCACAGTAGTGTTAATCCTTCATCATGGACAAAGCCCATGACCTGACTGATGTTCATGATAATAGTGACCAGGTGAAGCATGGTGGAGGCAGCATCTCAGAAACCACTAACTGTGTGGGATGTTCTAGAGCTGCTGTAGTGAAGGTGTACTGAGAATGGACTTCTGGTACATTGAGTGTGTACATACAAAACAGTGATGCCCCGTGGGCCACTGATGCCAACGACACAGCAATCAACACACCACAGTGGACCAGTTAACTTCTATAATGAAGACCAGAGTCAGGGATGACCATGTCACATGGCACCTGGGGTGGTCATAATGTTCTGGTATGACCGTGTAGGTATCCAAGAAGAAGGTTGGTGGTCACTACACTACACTGCCAACCAGTAATATGGCAGACTGTGGTTCTTTTCCCACCAATAGAGGTCACAATACAGCACTGTGGATGATGCCACTCCACTGCATTTTCAGTTCTTTGACCCTTTGCGCGACCTGTACTTTCAGACTGAGCTCATTTACAGCCGATTTGAGAGAAATTGATTTATTAACATTGATATTATTGTCCAAACTGTCCAATTTGAAGCGTTGGCGAAGTATTCTGCGATAAAGTGAAATAGTCTTTATTTATAGTATTTTAAGTAATTAATTATTTTTAAATTAACTTACATATTTGAATCATTTGGCAGCTGAAATGACTAGACTTGTTCTTGCGCAAGACTCCTACACAACAAAAGGTTCCTGGACGTTCTAGGGGTTCCCCAGACTGGCACACTGTCAGAACCCTTACAAGTGCTTTCAGGAACATTTACTGAAGATATTTTCTTCTGCAAAGTGTCAAAACCTCGTCTTTATGTAAGATTCCTCCTAAAAGCTGTAAATGTGAATGTCTTGCCAAATTTGGCCAAGAATGAGTTCAGGTAGAGACACGTCTAACAGATTTAGCCTTAGGAGCACAAGCAGAGGTCAGATTATTTGAATTTGAGCAGATGTTTGGAGTGTGTTGACTCAGCAGGTAAATCTGCAAAGTTTACAAAGTCTGCAAGTCCAAATACATCCGAAAAATAAAGTTACTTAGTTATTACATCACATAACACAAACACAAGGCAACCAGACAGCAGAACACAGTGATATTCAGCAGCACAGCTTTACTGGACCTTAAACAATAACTTACTGTGAGTGGATCGATGACAGGCTGAAGGTGTTCATGTGTTCAGTTACTGTTTAATGTTAATATGTCTGTTCACAGTGTAAACTGTACGTGTTTAAACCCTCAGCTATTACTATCTCATGTTTTCTATCATTTCGGGGACATCTGGGGTCCAAAAGAGTCCAAATACCAACAAACCAGATAAAGAAAACAGTTTACAGACCAAACAAATGTATTTAAAAGTGATTTTAGTAGATTAAAGGATCACTTCACATCAGAGCACAGTTTAATTATCCATGTACACCAACTGTCAATCACTTTATCTATCAATCTATCTAATAATCAATCAATCAATCAATCACTCTATCAATCTATCTAATAATCAACCAATCAATCACTATCAATCTATCTAATAATCAATCAATCAATCACTCAATCAATCACAATCTATCTATCTATCTATCTATCTATCTATCTATCTATCTATCTATCTGACACAGAGGAGTAAACTACTGTATAAACAGTGAACTTCCCCTTTAAACCACACACAGAGCAGAGAGGAAGACTGCTGATGAAGATCACCTTACCTGGAGGTCTGTGCATGACTCTAAACTCTCTACACTCAGAAGTCAAAGTCAGAAGCTCTGTAAATCCAGTCTGATCAGCACATGGTCTCAGCTCAGCTCCACACACTAATAATCCTGAACTGAGCTCAGTCCTCCACTCACTGACTAACCCACCCGTGTTCAGACAGGCCCCGCCCACCTGTGCCGCGATTGGCCAATATCTCACACTGAGGCGCGACTGCTGCCACATAAAGATTTTATTTACTGTCCTGTCGACATGTGCACACTTTTATACTTCATGCAGATACAGAAAATATAATGTATTTACATTTTTTTAGGATACTATTATTTTATATTTTTTTCTAAATCTGTGATTTAAAATGCATTTCAGGGCAAAACCTTCTCAGAGACTCAGTCTCAGGTATCAGGGACCAGACTAACAGCTCTGTGATGTTGGCAGATCTGCACAATGGTGGTGACAGAAACCAGACAACACCAATATATTTACTATTTACCATCCAAACAACTGAACATACACTCATTTTATACGTAATATAATACACGACTGTACTAACATGGTCGTATGATTGTATTTGATGGTACATTCAAGTGTATGACAGTACCATACAAAGATGTTTTTAGTATTTACGTTTACACATTCAATGGTACTAACACTCTTATTCATCAGATTAGAACCATGTTCTTTGGCAGTACCATTATGTACCATGATGTAGTACCATGGATGTATAATAGTAGTACATCTAGTTTTACTGTGGTAAAACTAGCAAATTACCATGTTAAAATGACTTTTATTACCATGTTAAAATGAATTGTATTATGATAGTAAAACTATCTACATTATTATGGTAAGACTAGCTTTATTACCATGTTAAAATTACTTTTATTACTACAATAGATTAGTTGCATTAACAGAGTAAAACTAGCTTATTACCATGTTAAAATTATTTGTATTGTGAAGGTAAAACTAGTGACATTATTATGGTAAAAGTAGCTTATTACCGTGGTAAAACTACTTTTATTACTATGGTAGATTAGTTGTGTTAACACAGTAAAACTAATTTTATTACCATGTAAAAATTACTTTTATTATTATGATAGTATAGCTGTATTAACAGGGTAAAACTAGCTTTTTTGCCATGTTAAAATTACTTTTATTACTATGATAGATTAGTTGTACCATGTTAAAAACAGTGACAATATTATAGTAAAATGACTTGTACTAGGAAGGTAAACCTACCTTTATTACTATGATAAAATTCCTAATAGTGTTTATGTAGTAATACCATTGTAGTACCGTGATACCACGATCACTGACATGTCCACAAATCATGGTGCCACTGCACCACTGCATATTCAATTATTCATGGTATTGGACAGTGCCATATAAAATGTTATCAGTAATAATGTTTACACATACAATGGTAATAAAATGGTAAGCTATCATGGTAAAACCTTGTTTTTTAAACTTATCATGATGTAGTACTGTGGTAACATTGTATTACTATAGTATTACCACTGTAGTACCATGATACAATCATGGTAGTGTCCAAAACACATGGCGGTTTTACTATGACACCTTTTGAAAGATAAATTAATCATGAATCTATAATAATAATAATAATAATAATAATAATAGTAATAATAATAATAATAATAGATACTAAAAAAATGAAACATTTAAATTAAAAATTGCTCCATAACTATTATAAAACAGTCTCAGACATCAGGCAGTGTCAGACATTTCATTTTTTTCATCTGAAGTTTCAGATGTCTGCTTCCTATAAAACCACTTTTAACAGCTTCATGATTGAATTCTTCACAAATATAATTAAACTGCACACCAGACAGAACAGTTCAGTGTATTTTCACTTGTAAATAAGATAAATATACAGCAGCTTTCAGATCAAAGAAGAGGCGTGGCCTGTCTGAATACAGGTGGTAAAAGCAATCCCTCCCTGCCTGAGAGTTTCATACTCTCCTCTAAGAGTGGACTATAATTAGCATAACAATATCCTGCTGCTTAATGAGCAAACAGCTTTCTTCTGATTTAGGAGAGTTTCAGGTCAAACAAAAGGAAGCTGGGTGTTGGTGAAAGAGATGGACAGTCATGTAGAAACAGGTCAAACCACTACAGTACACATCATAATAAACAATAAGACTTTCTGCCCAGACTCTCCTGCCTGAACTCGCAAGACCCTCACAAACATATACTGGGGTATTACTATGGCAGTAGTGTGATGGCATCTGATGGTATTATTGATACATTCAAGCATGCCATGTTACATGACAGTAATATATAAAAAATGTATTGTTAATTATTTTTGCACATACTGTGGTACTAGCATAGTTGCATGATGTTATCTGATGGTATTACCACAGTAAAAAAAGAACCATGTGATGGTAGTACCATGGCAAAACAAAGTTAACTTAATACAACTAAGATTATCATTGTAAAACTACCTGTACTACCATGATAAAAGTAGTTTTATTATTATATTAAAACGAGCTGTTTTACCATTTTAAAATTAGTTTTATTATTTTATTAAAACTAATTGTATTAACATTTTAAATTTAGTTTTATTAATATGTTAAAACTAGCTATATTACAATTTTAAAATTAGTTTTATTACTATGTTAAAACTAGCTGTATTACCATTTTAAAATTAGTTTTATTACTATGTTAAAACTAGCTGTTTTAAAACTAAAGCTAGTTTTAAAACTAGCTGTTAAAACTGGGGGCAGCCCCTAACTGCTCCCCGGGCGCTGGTGGATTAGGGCTGCCCACCGCTTCGGGCACAAATTCTCACAGCCTAGTGTGTTCACTACTGTGTGTGTGTTTCACTACACGAATGGGTTAAATGCAAAGGTCAAATTCCGTTGTGTGAAAAATCACATTGGCTAAATTGGTTGATCTTAATCTTAATCTTAATTACCATTTTAAAATTAGTTTTATTACTATGTTAAAACTAGCTGTATTACCATTTTAAAATGAGTTTTCTTACTATGTTAAAATTAGCTGTATTACCACTTTAAAATTAGTTTTCTTACTATGTTAAAACTAGCTGTATTGCCATTTTAAAATTTGTTTTTTACTATGTTAAAACCAGCTGTATTACCATTTTAAAATTAGTTTTATTACTATGTTAAAACTAGCTGTATTACCATTTTAAAATTAGTTTTATTACCATGTTAAAACGAGCTGTATTGCCATTTTAAAATTAGTTTTTTTACTTTGTTAAAACTAGCTGTATTACCATGCCTAAATCACATGTATTATTATATTAAATTAGCTGTACTACCATGGTAAACATAGTTTTATTACTATGATAAAATTAGCTGTATTGCCTTTGTACAATTAGTTAATTTAAACTAGCTATATTGCCAATGTAAAACTAGTATTACTATATTAAAAATATCTGTACTACCATTATACAATCACTTGTATTCCTATGTTAAAACTATCTGTATTATTATGGTTACATTGCTTGTATTATTACAGTAAATTTAGTTGTATTACCAGCATTACAATTGTAGTACCATGGCACTGCCATTATGGTGTCCAAAAAACATGGTTCTACAAAGATCATTTTATCTGATGATGTAGTTGTTGTGGATGTGCACATGCATTTTCAGATGGAGAATCTTAAATTATAGGGCTGTTAACAGGTTAACTGCCTTCACGACTGTCGTGTGTACAGAAATGACCTGTACTTTACTGCAGAGCCTGACCACAGTCATCTTGTTTACCAACATGGGAGATAACGGAGACTCCATCACTGGAGACAGCCTTGAGGGTCAAGTAGAAGATCTGATCTTCACCGTCATCAGTTTCAGTGTTTGTGTTTAGAGTAGAAAAGTGAAGCTGGGCGGCTGGAGGAGGGGGTATAAACCGGTCAGACAAGGGGAGGGACGGGAGCAGTTTGAGAATCCCGAGAGACTCCTCCTTCTCAACAAGGAGCTTTGTGACAAATGTCAAGGAAAACTGAGGACACACAGAGGGAATTAGCCTTTCTATTCAGCTCCCAGAGCTCCACGGGGGGCCACATTCATGACCCTCAGCCCAGCTTACAGTCAGAAAATTCTCAATACCCAATACTCAATACACCTCAACCCAACTCATCCCAAAAGTACTGGATGGAGCAGAGAACTAAGTTCCACAATGCTGGGGGGCACTAGTTCATACCTGGCACTAGGCTTAGTGTCAATAAGTTCATGTTTAGTCTTATTGCATTGGCAGTACTTCTCTACAGGAACTAGACAAGCTGTGTGTGCATCTGTGTCAGCTGAATATATTCATTAGAAGGGGTGTCCACAAACTTTTGGACATATAGACTACATATACAGCACCCTCCATAATTATTGGCACCCCTGGTTAAGAAGTGTTCTTTGGCTTCTAATAAATTCTTAAAATAAATAAATAAATAAATATACATATACAGTGGTAACCCTACTTACGAGCATCCCTACTAACGAGTATTCCAGGTAACGAGTCGATATCTCAGAATATTTTAGTTCCAGGTAACGAGTAAAATTCCAAGTAACGAGTAGCCTAAATTAGTTCAAGTATGCCAACCGCTAGGAGCGCGGCGGTCGTAGCATCTCCTAGATGCTAGCGTAGAAGAAGAGGTCAGTCATTACCTTTGACCGCTGTCCAGTGAAAGTGAAAGTGCTAGTGAAAGTGACACAAAGACAGCAAAATGTAGTGAACAAGAAAGTTAGATACATTTTACTTTTACTTTTCATATGATAAGTGTAACCATGCCATACACGTACGCCCGTCCTCCTGTCCTCCTTAGCCGCCAGCCTACACGAGCACCATCGTCTCGTTTATGTTTTAAAAACCCATATAAACACATTATTTACATATTAAAGTATACTGTATATTGGCCGGCTGACACGGATTAATCAGTTTTACATGTATTCTTATGGAGAAAATGCATCCAGCTAACGAGCAAACCAGCTAACGAGCTCGGCTCCTGCACAGATTAAACTCATAAGTAGGGTTACCTCTGTATATCTGACAACAATGCAAAAAAAAGAAAAATCTAAGCTTTAATTCCAAGTGCCTTTATTTGGTGGGAAAAAAAATCCCACATTAAGAAATAAATCTTTTGAATGAAATCATGTGTGCCACAATTATTGGCACCCCTGATTTTAGCACTTTGTACAACCTGCTTTTGCCAACAAGACAGCACTTAATCTTCTCTAACTCTTCACAAGATGGGAGAATACAGAAAGAGGCATCTTCCACCATTCCTCTTTACACAACCTCTCTAAATCATCCAGAGTCCTGGGTCTTCTCCTATGCACTCTCCTCTTCAGCTCACCACACAGGTTTTCTATTGGGTTGAGGTCTGGGGACTGAGATGGCCATGAGAGGAGCTTGACTTTGTGCCTTGTGAACCATTTTTGAGTAGATTTGGCCACATGTTTAAGGTCATTATCTTGCTGAAAGACTCAGTGATGACCCATCTTCAGCTTTCGGGCAGAGGCCACCAGATTCTGATTCAAAATGTCCTGATATTTCACAGAGTTCATGATCCCATGTATCCTTACAAGATTCCCAGGTCCTTTGGAGGAGAAACAGGCCCACAGCATCACTGATCCTCCCCCATACTTAACAGTGGGCATGAGGTGTTTTTCTGCGTACTCATCCTTGGTGTTACACTTACAGTGTTTTTTGCCAAAAAGCTCTATTTTGGTCTCATCTGAGCAAAGCACACAGTCCCAGTTAAAATCCCAGTACTGCTTGGCAAACTCCATCCGTTGATGCTTATGAGTATAACTCAGAAAAGGCTTTTTCCATGCATGCCTCCCAAACAGCTTGTTGGCATGTAGATGGTGCCTGATGGTTGTTTGGGAGACCTCGTAACCCCAAGATGCTACCATTTGATTCAATTCTCTTACAGTGAGCTTTGGAGAACTTTTTACTTCTCTTACCATCCTTCTCACTGTGCGTGGTGGCAAGATACACTTGCGTCCTCTTCCAGACTTGTTTGTCACAGTTCCAGATGTTTTGAACATTTTGATGATTGCTCTGACTGTAGATAAGGGCATCTGCAGGTGAGTGGCTATTTTCTTGCAGCCATTGCCTGATTTATGAAGGTCAACATACATCTGCCTTACTTGAATAGTGTGTTCTCTTGTCTTTCCCGTGTTTAAGAGTAAGAGAAATAGGACTCTGTGTAACGCCATATTTATACCCCAGGGAAACAGGAAGTGATGAATTACTAATTAAAGGTTCCTAGATACTTTGATCCACTTTATAAACTACAGAAGCAATGACATAACTGGTTCAAATACATTTATTTCCACAAAATTGTTAAGGGTGTCAATAATTGTGGAACAGGTCATTTTATGGGAAATAATTATTTATTAGTCAGGATTTTTCTTTTTTTTTTTCACTTGCATTGAAGGTTGCTTTTTTCCTAAACTTTTTCAGAGAGAGATTATTCTTCTGCAATAAAAATATATATTTATTTTAAGGATTTTAACACATTTTAACTAGGGGTGCCAATAATTATGGAGAGTGCTGTATACACTACACATAATTATAACTTGTAATGGATGTAGTCATTTGTATTGGTCCATTTAACCATAAATATTTATACAATGTAAACGTCCAAACAAAGTAAAAATGAGGTCATTTCAATCACATTCAAACATCTTTAAACACCCAATACCGTAAGCACAGGGGTCATCAGGCAGGCACCTTAAGTCCACAACACCTCTAGAAGGCTCAGAATCCTCCAAGCTCACTTCACACCTCTTAATTGTAGATTCCCATCAGCCTCCTAAAGCCACACTGGCACAGTTAATGCATGCTCAGTGCCAGCAGTTCAATGTAAACTTTACACACTACACTGACAGGCAACACAACCACACTACATCACCCAGTGACTGAGACTGTGATTAACCCAACTGGCACAGTTAATGCATGCTCAGTGCTAGTGTTTAACTCTACTGAGCACATCAACAACATCAAAAGCATACACTCCCTATATTTATTCACCATGCAACACCCGCACAGTCATAAACAGCACTTCCATCAGCCAGCGCCCTCTAAAAATACACGATATGTCTTGAGATTATATATGTTTTTCTCTTTTTGTTCTTTTTAATGTTGATACTGAATAGTTTGAATAGACATTTACTCAAACTACAGATTAAATATTCCAATAATTTGAAATTCTAATAATTTCAGATTCTGAGTGTTTGATTTTCAGGAGCTACTGTATAAGTCAAACTGATTAACATTAACTAATTTCCCACCAGGAATCAATAAAGTATATCTGTATCTGTAAAACAAAAAATATGTAATAAATATAAAATATGACAGTTTAAATGGGAAAAAATTAAATATATACATATTACAACATTATACACGTATATATGTTGACAAAGTTGACAGTAAAATGTGAATTTACTGTAAAAATGTGAATAATCTGTATGTACGGAGGTCTGTAGCTCTGTAAAATGTACAGTAAACTCTGATATTGTAATGAATTATAATGATCATATTTACCTTTATTTATAAAATGTATGAGACATCCAAAACAGTTCCAGTCTACGTCTGTGATTGAGTCTCTAATGTGAGATTTAATAAAAACAATTAGAGCAAAGAGCACGAAACAGCATCTGAACTCACCTTTGTGTCCAGCTCAGTCCAGCATGTGGTGGGTAGAATATTAATCTGTTCTGAGGTGAAGAGCAAAGGAAAGCAGAATTAAATGCTGAAGAAGTTCCTCTTTCCGCTGACCGACGTGCATGTGGGACTAAAACAGGTTCTGCAGCTTTCCAGTTTTTCTTGAAGGAGTGAGTTCAGTGACATTGTTGACGAAAGCTGTTCTCCTTAATGTAGTAAACAATCATTTATAACTCTGAGGTTAATCTGTCGCAGGAACAATCAGTCACCTGGTCAGTCCTCCGGCCGAGCCCGTCAAAAAACTGAAGCTGTTATTCAGTGATTCTGGCCTCCCTGTCAGCTCACTTTCTTTAACACGTCCTCTGCAGCCCTCACAAGTTTGTCAGCTCAGCTCGTAGGACGTCTATGTGGGCGTCAGGGCAGTGAAATGAGGGTCACTGCAGAGATGATTACTGGAGATAAGTGTTCTCCTTCAATACACTGATTAAAGAGAATAAACTGGTTCACGTCCACTCTGTAAATACATGTACTGGTCTTTTTAGGGTCTGGAAAATATTTGTCTGAACTCTTCTGGAAAATGTTCAGATGAAGAGTTTTAGTTCAAGTCTTCTAGACAAAGTTTTCTTGCCTGACCTCTGCCGGAGAAGAGTTTTGGCTGAACTCTTATGGCTGATCTCTTCTAGATGAAGAGCTTTTGGACAAAATTCTTTAGAGGAAGAGAGTTTTAACTGAACTCTTCTGACGTGAACTCTTCTAGATTAATTCCTCCTGATGTAGAATTTCATCTGAAGTTTTCTAGACTAACTCTTCTAGATTAATTCTTCCAAATGAAGAACATATACACACTGTGTGAACTGAACTGTTCTGATTTAAACTCTTCCAAAAGAAGCGCTTCTAACAAACTCTTGCCGAAATATTCTAGATAAAGAGTTTTTGCTGAACTATTCTGACCCCTCCAATAAAAAAATAGAGTTTTAGTTGAATTTTTCCAGATAAAGAGCTTGAATGTACTCTTTTAGATGAATTCTTGCAGAGGAAGAGTTTTAGCTGAACTATTCTGACTTGAACTTCCAGAATAAGAGCTTCTAACAAACTTGTCTAAATGAATTCTTCCAGATAAAAGCGTTTTTCGTGGAACTTTTATACTTTTAACTCTTCTAGATTAACTCTTTCATATTAACATCTCCAGATGATAAACTCTGGCTGAACTCTTCTAGATGACAAATACTGGATGAATTCTTCTAGATTAAGTCTTCCATATGAAGAGTTTTAGCTGAATACTTCTTGATGAACATCTTGGATGAGGTTTGGACTAAACTTTTCTAAATGAACTCTTCCAGAAGAAGAGCTTTAGCTGAACTTGTCTAGATGAACTCTTCCAGAAA
>BRDA01014404.1:28061-30561 GCA_036984385.1 Crenuchus spilurus | reverse complement strand
GCTTAAGAAATGATACACCGTAAAGTATAATGTGTACTTTCCATATAAATTTATAGGGCTTCTCTTCTGAAAAACAGCAGGTACCACAAACATGAACATGAAACAAGAGCAGATTTTCCTTCTGTGAAAAATACATCTAAGTGTACGTTTTTGGAGGGAAAACAGTATAAAAATGTTATTTTTGTCGTTTCCTCAGAGAAAATAGTTCTAGTAAATGTCGTTTTTGTTTTATTACAACAAATGATCAGAAAAGCTGTATTAGAATTGCACCAACTCCACCAGATATACCATCAGTATAACCTCCGTCATATCAAAAGGAGTTTTAAAAGCACAACGGGTTAAGTATTCTGTGTCTCATCAAACTCATCCTGCTGGGACTCATCTGACAAAAGAGCTCTCTTTACAAAATGTACAGCATCATATAGAAATTTGGCGCCATTGTAAAAAATGGAGGTTTACATATATTTCTATGTATATATAAATTTATACAATAAGCAAACCCACTTTCCTCAGAACAGAAACTAAATATTGATATTTATGTTCTTTTTTAAAAAAATTAGTGTTTTAAAATGCAAGGCAAGGCGCTCTGTACCACGTGAACCGTCCTGGTCCATTAACATCTGCAGAGGGACAATAAGCATATATACCGATCAGCCAGAACACTAAAACCACCTCACTCATTGTCCATTTAGCTCCACTGACCATACAGGTGCACTTCACCCTGTTCTTTAATGGACCCCCACAGAGCTGGTGGATCATTCTCAGCACTGCAGTGACACTGATGTGGTGGTGGTGTATTAGTAAGTGTTGAGTGGGCGACTCGCACACTAACACACCACCACCACATCAGTGTCACTAAAAATGATCCACCTGCTCTGTCCATTAAAGAACAGGGTGAACAGAGTAGAACTTCAAAGTGCTGTACTTCAAAGCAGGTGGTTTTAATGATATGGCTGATTGGGGTATATACATGAGCCAAAACATTATGACCAAAACATTATCCTGTAACAGTTCATGCGAAGGTCTGAGATAAGGAGCGAGCTGAAGGAGGGTTATGGTCACCAGGAGTCTGACAGTCTCACAGGAAGTCCAGTCATCTGTGGGAGAACCAGTCTGGTCCGTGGAGGCTCCACCTCAGGCTTAAAGGATCTTGTAGAGTCTTGTAAAGTCCATGACTACAGCTGTTATAGTGGCACATTGGTCATAACGTTTTGGCTGATGTATATGTATATAATTTCAAGGCATGATCTGTAGAAAAGACCATCATTACAATCCATCGTCTCTGTGGTTCAGATACCCCCGGTTCTGCCTCTAAAAAAGGCCCGTTCAGAGCATTTTCTTACAGCTCACAGCTCAGTTACTGCGGGTAAGAACGGGCACAGCCTTAACACCGGAGTCCGGTCATCAGCACCATCTGTCCATAGATGATGGTGTGTTAACATGGCTACAGGCAGGCCTGCTGCACCTGTGTTAAAAGCTCCCCAAAGCGGTCGAACAGTCCCTCCAGCCAGGCCCGGTTCCCCATGCACTTCTGCACGGTCTCCTCCTGTCCCAGATCCACACCGCGAGAGCGTAACAGCGAAATCTGATGAACACACAAACACACAGTCATGTCCCAATGGTTATTTACAGTCATGCCAGAACATAAGGACCACAGTGGTTTGGGCCACGTGATGGTGAGCACACCGGTCAGTTGCAGCAGAGTGTAAAACCATCATCGTGGACGTGATGTGACTGATGTTGTATGATAATAGGGTACCGGGTGAAGCATATTCACTATTAGAAAGGTGGTCATAAGGATATGACTGTGTACATGTAGTCCTGTGTAAAAGTTTGTGCCCCCCTGGTTAAACTCCATGTATTTACTGATGCTATCAATGCAAATAAGTGAACTATCATCTACAGAGAAACTTCTGCACAACTTCTGCACATGAACTCTTTATTTACTGATATTTCATATTTCAGACAAGATAAAGTGCACGAGGTGGCCTGTACGACCGTTATGGCATTTTCAGTTTTGTATATTTATTTTTTTCCAGTCTGTTAAATTCTGGAAACTGTGCAGAAAATATTTGCATTTGTTCACTGTGGTGGTGAACTTATCTTACTTATTTTCACCATTATAGTATATTTACAGTCATTACACATAAAGTGATATCTAAGTCTTTTTTAGTTTTAATGTTGATATTGTTTGAATAGTAATTTAACTCCAAATTAAATATCCCAATAATCTGAGATTCTAGATTTCTGATATTAATGAGCGGTAAATCAAACTAATCAACATTAAAAAAGACTAGAAATGTGTCACTTTATGTATAATAAATATAAAATATAACTTTTATCTTTTTGAATTAAATTATGAACAAAAAATTAACTTTATAGAATATTACTAATTATAATATTATATAATAATTTAAATTAGAATATTAGAAATATTATTTTTTCCCTATAGAGGTGAACTTTCATCTTATTTACTTAATATATATATATATATATATAT
>BRDA01014404.1:3878-23099 GCA_036984385.1 Crenuchus spilurus | reverse complement strand
CAGAAACTCTGATCAACTCCAACTGCAGAAGTCTTAAAGAAGAAGAGTCAACACTGTAAATATGAAGTCTTTCTTTAAACTGGATGTATTTGTCAAAAAAAATAACAAAAATGTCTGAAATGCTTATAACTGTACTTCATTATATCATAAAAACATCTAAAAAAAAGCTTCGGAAGCAGAAAACGTCGTGAAAAACAAAATTTGTGCCATTCTCAAAACTTTTGACAACTGTAATAACATAAGACTTAAAAAAATAATGAATTAAAAGAATTAGTAAACTTTTATATACGTTTTATATTCATTACATGTGAAGTGACATTTTAAGTCTTTTCTTTTGGCTTACAGCTCATAAAAATCCAGAATCTCAAGAAAAATGACTATAAACAGTATAAACACTGTGTATCTCTCAGAGCTGCAGCTGCTACATCACTAATATCAACACTCCTGAACCAGAGACATCATCACAAGTGTCTTACCTGGACTCAGCAGAACCAGAACTGGACCTGAGTCATCATTTCATTAGTAAATCAGCTCCTAGAGTCTGAGACACAAGCTGTCTGAAGTCCAGTGTGCAGGTTCTGCAGTCTGTGGTGCTGTTGCTCCACTGTGTTTAGTCCAAAGTCAACACCTACCAGGAGACTTTAGAGCACTTCATGCTTCCGTCTGCTGACAAGCTTTATGGAGATGCCCAGCAGCTGCCCACAGTGCCAACAACTACTACTGCCCATCACATGACTGAGCTATAAGTCAGACTGAAAGAAGCTGTAAATGTGTCACTTTATGTGTAATGCATATAAAATGAGGCTGATCTGATGCTGATGTTTTTGATGTATGACTGTTTCCAATAACAGCTGGGTGTGAACGTGTCCTCACCGTTCTCCCTCTCGAGTGCGACCATGACATCCGCATCCAGAGCCACACTGATAAGCAGCTCCACAAAACTCCTGAACGTCTCCTTCATCGTCCTGGTGTTGAGGAAGCGCGAGGCAAACGGGACCGGAGGCGTAAACTCTGAGTCGGGAGAAAGAGGGAGATACATCCATGAAACGAGAAACACTTCCTGGACTTCCAGCAGCTGCTCACGTCTTAAAACCAAAACCTTTAGTGTGGTGACCAGTTACTGAACACTTTCTTCAGACTGTCACAGTATGTGTCCAAAAGTTTGTGGACACCCCTTCAGCTGACATGAGGTGCATCCAACATCCTGGCCTCACTAACTGTGGCTGAATGCAATCAAATCCTCACAGCAATGCTGTAAAAAGGCGTCCCAGGACAGCAGAGACAATAACTTTATTAATTAATAGTCTTGATGTCATTACAATGAATGGGCAGGTGTCCCTATACTTTTGTCCAAACACCTCTATAAGCATCGTTTTTGCATTTAAAAGTGTCATAGCACTTTTAAAGGTTCCTGTTGGTACTTTTACTGGTTCTGGCTAATGTGACAGCTTACTGACCGTCGTCTTCACTGCCGGCCTCTGGAGAGGACTCCAGGGGAGGGCTCGTGAACTCCTCCTTCCATTTCTTCCTCTTCTTGGGTGGAGGTTCAGCCTTGGTCTTGGGCTGTTTGGGCTTGGGCTTGGACAGGCTCTGCTTTGTGCCGGGTTTCAGCGCGGAGGAGTCAGACAGGGCTGGGGCAGCAGCACTGTGGGCCAGAAGAGCTTTCATCTGACAGCCCCTACATACACACAGGGAGAGAATGTCGTCAATAAAAAATTGAGCGTTTTGTCATTTGAGGTAAATGTGAACTTGTTACTGTAATGATCCCAGGATGGCAGGTCTGCAGTGCAAAATGAGCTCAGATGTGCCTTGTGTCTGTTCTTTTGTTCTTTGAGAAAGCTGACGAGTGGGCTCGACCCGATCTGGGAGATTTCAAAAAGGCTGAGAAAGGAATGTGCTGCCATGGGGACATTGTTGTTGGAGTGTGTGTGGGTTTCAATGCATCCCTCATGACTTTGTTCAAAACATTTGCCAAAAAACAGAAGACTGAATACATTTAAACGGCTCAGAGTGAAACCTCCTGCATCCAGTCGCTGGTTGGTACACTAGAGGGCGCTGCTGAGAAAGTCCAACAAGCAAGAAAAACTCATTTCTAAATTGTTAATGTTTTTAACCCTCTGAAGCCTGAGGGTGTTTCAGACACTCTGATGTAGTCTGACATGCCTTCACTTTTTTACAAATTACACACATCTAAAATTATTTCCCCCAAAGTGTTACACAGACTTTAGTTCAGCACAAACTCAGCAACAACAGCGTAAAACAGTGTCATAAATCTGTATTCTGATTAAATCTGCTCTAAACTTAGACTTTACAAAATCCTGTTTTCAGATGTGCTGATATATTGTGAAAAAACACTCTAAACATTTCTAGAGTTTTGAGCTCAGAATTGAATACACAGAGGTGTTGGCTACACACTGCTCATTACAGTTTTTAGACATTATATGTGGTTTTGTTTCTAAAGCTTAACTAATGTGAGGTGACACTCTGTTTTCACTCATACAGTGGTTCCTAGATTTAATATTTATGAGAAATGTGTGAAGACTCAGGTGAAAGCTCTTTGTTCAGGTTCACATTCCACACATTCCACAGCCAATGGAATGTCTGGAATTACCGTGTCATTATCATATGAATGAGAAATCACTAATTTGGTGGGAAAATGTACAGCTGTCTGAAGAAAACATGACTTTTTTATATTTAAGCTCGTCTCACAAATATGGAAAAAAATATTTTGATTCAAGCTATATATATTTGAAACCAATCAGAACTCAGTAGTCGCTTACTAACCAATCAGCACTGAGTAGCTGCTTACTAACCAATCAGCACTCAGTAGCTGCTTACTAACCAATCAGCACTCAGTAGCTGCTTACTAACCAATCAGCACTCAGCAGCCTCTCGTTAACCAATCAGCACTCAGTAGTCGGTCGCTAACCAATCAGCACTCAGTAGCCGCTTGCTAACCAATCAGCACTCAGTAGCCACTCGCTAACCAATCAGCACTCAGTAGCCACTTGCTAACCAATAAGCACTCAGTAGCCACTCGCTAAT
This sequence comes from Crenuchus spilurus, assembly GCA_036984385.1. Taxonomy (NCBI): domain Eukaryota; kingdom Metazoa; phylum Chordata; class Actinopteri; order Characiformes; family Crenuchidae; genus Crenuchus; species Crenuchus spilurus. The sequence goes on along the minus strand of BRDA01014404.1, from coordinate 20,054 downwards.
CAATCAGCACTCAGCAGTCTCTCGCTAACCAATCAGCACTCAGTAGCCACTCGCTAACCAATCAGCACTCAGCAGCCACTCGCTAACCAATCAGAACTCAACAGTCTCTCGCTAACCAATCAGCACTCAGCAGCCACTCGCTAACCAATCAGAACTCAACAGTCTCTCGCTAACCAATCAGCACTCAGTAGCCACTCGCTAACCAATCAGCACTCAGCAGTCTCTCGCTAACCAATCAGCACTCAGCAGTCTCTCGCTAACCAATCAGCACTCAGCAGTCTCTCGCTAACCAATCAGCACTCATTAGCCACTCAATTCCGATTCTTCTTCTGCTTGTAAGAAACTTGAGATGAGAAAAGCAAAGAAAAGCTGAGAAATAAAAGAGACACCTCATGGAATGCATTGGCTTGCATCTCGGTTTCCTGCTGCAGACTCTCACGTACTCCCGTTTGTTCACAGTGTCGAGAAACTTGACATAGACTCTCTGATACATGGTCTTGGCATCTCCGAAGTAACCCAGATACTACAGGAGGAAGATGTGAGACATATTAAAAACACAATGTACAGAAATCATTTCTTTCAATCTGTTACAGTGGGAATATAAAGTGTTGACATTCAGAATTCACTCACACTGTTAGTGGCTGAAAACACTCGTTTGCCATCTCTCAGTTCTGGTATGAACTTCTGCAGCAGGGCTTTTTGGACCTTCCAGATGGCTGGTGGCTCCACTCCGGCTTTTAAAGTGATCTACAAGCAGCAAAAGTGCAGAATGACGAACAACAGCAATACAGAAAATCTTCCTACATTGTAAACAAAACAACACTATCTGTCCAAACGTTTGTGGGCACCCTTTAATTGAATGCATTCAGCTACTTTAAGTTGTACAAATAAACACATGTATCAGTATCGGAGGTGAAAAAGTCGAATCAGTGCATCCCTATTTTTTTCTCAGGGAATGACACGGTGGATCTAGACGTAAATAAAATGACAGAGGAGCTCATGTAAAAGAAATAACCGCAGGACTCCTGTATACATTTAATCAAATAACAACAGTGCTGGTGCTGATCCAACAGAAAACACATGTAAATGCACTTTCTCTGATATCTCTGATATCTCAGCAACAGAGCACTGAGTATCAAACATCAGTAACGCTGACATACAGTAAGAGCAGAAGTTCACTAGTGAGCCTCATGTAAGTGTATTATTTCACGAAGGACCTAAAAGTGAAAACAGAAAGACAGTAAGTCTGAGATCTGATCCTGTGATGATATTCTCCAAGGCTACAAATAAAAACATAGCACAGATAGCTGGGTTAAGTGACCAGGGCCTAATAATAGAGACACATGCATAAGGACATTAATGCCTTCCAGCAGTAAGTGACAGTTTTACTGAATGAGGTCATTTCTTCTCAGATTTACAAACTTATTGTGTAGTATCAAAGCAGGATGAGAGACAAGAATGTGAAGGAACATGACTGGGCTGGTCAGGAAGGTATCAGTAACCTGTTTGGATATTAATTTTGGACATAATAATAATAATAATAATAATAATAATAATACTAAATAATAATAAATAAATAAATAAATAAATTAATTAATTAATAATAATAAATAAATAAATTAATAAATAAATTAATAATAATAATAATAATAATATTACATTTTATTTAATGACATCCAAAGATGCTTTACAAACACAAATTAAAACATAAATTGGTATAATATTAGTAAATAAACCTAATTCTTGTTCATTCAGCTTAACATTATTCATTAAAAATGCATCCTGGGACACACACTATTACAAGTCTGAAAATTTAAATATGATGTAAAAGTACATTTTTGTTCATAATTTAATTTAAAAAAGGTAAACAGTCATAAGATGAGCATTTTTTACATTAAATTTTGAACATTTAACATTTTCACTAGTGTGTACGTGGCACTGTTTGGATGTGTAGCCCATTCGTATAGCATCCCAATTATTTCAACATATGCTTGTAGAACACTTGTTAAGAAAGCTAGTTATTGTAATTGCAAAGATATCTGAATTAAAAACACATACTGGGACACATGCTTTATCATTTTAGGGATGATGCCACATGAACCAATGGATGAACATTAAGGGCTGGCCTTGCAAATAAAAATCAACAACACACCTTGAGGCTTTCTATTTCCTCGTTTTTCACCACAAACTCGTCACGTTCTCGGTACATGCCCTCCCCGTCACTGTCGGACAGTTCCTCATCTGTCAGACCTTCAACAGCGACTGTGGTCAGTTGTACAGCCAGTTTGTCTGGCGGCACATTCTTCACCAGTTCCTCAGCAGACACTTCCTTCTGCACAAGCTTCTGCTGTCCCTGTAGGTTTGGGTCTGTAGGCTGGGTATCTGATGGCTGATCCTGCCTTGTGAGTTCACCCAAGCTTGTGATGTCTAGGGAAATGACACCACATCACATATCTGGTCAAAGAATGCATCTGAATCCTTTAAATTTGATGTATAATTTGCAAGAATTGAGATTACATACCTGATTTCGGCTTCTTTTCTGCAAATTCATCCAACGAGGAAAGAGCGGAGCTGATGCTCTTTTGAAGATCTTGGTTTTTGGCAACTGATTCGTCTTCGTCGGAGGAGAAAGACGGAAGGGTTTCCAGGTTCTTCTGAAGCTCCTCATCCAGCCTTTTCGTAGAACTGATGGTATGGATGTCTGGTGGTGCAAATTGTGTTGCCTGGGTCAAAACTTTAGGGGGCATGGATAATGGATTTGAAAGCCTCTTGGAGACCGAAGGCTTTCTTGTTCGGTTTGGTGATCTCATGGGTGGAGAAGAGAAGTGCTGCTTGGGTCCAGATTTTAAGAAGTCCAGGAAGGATCCAATGAACCCTGTTTTGACCTCTGGCTGTTTTTCTTCTACTTCTCTGATTTTTTGACGCATTCTTTCCTGCTGCTGGTAGCCGTCGTATCCCTCGGATGTGGAGGATGAACTCGTCTCGCTGCCTCTGGAGTTCTGTCGCTTTGCCTGACTAGTTCTCTTCTGAGCCTTGGGCTGACCATTTTCATCCTCAGCCACTTGCTTAGAAGAACCCTTAGACTTTACTTTCTTCTTAGGAATGCCATCAGAAGAGCATTCCATAAGGCCATCCTCCATCTTAATGCTCTTTAACCCCTTATTTTTGAACAGATTGTCCGTTTTCACCAGCCCAGCTTGGTTGCACTCTTGGCCAGCCAGGTGGTTGTGGATGGGTGGGTTGATGCTGCTTCCATTGGCATTCAGGGATGAATCACTACTAGGATTTATGCACTGTCCCTTGGATAATATCTCATTCTTTTTCTCATAACAGTTTGCCACCTTCTCAGATATTTCTTGCTTTGAGTTGCTGTGCTGCATGTGGGAGTTTGCCAGTGTAAATATCTGTCCGTCAACTTCCTTGTGAATGTTTGATGTCACTTGAGCCCCATTTAGGGTTAAGTTCATGGACTGAGTGTTCATCATGTTCTGAGAAGCGAAACGGTTCGCTTCAGGTCGGTTGTCGACTAAATGAAAATGGCACTTTGAGTCAATGGGATTCGATATTGTTGGCAAGTCCCCTTCAGAAGAAGTGGTCTTGAAGTCCTGTGGTGTGACTCCACATGCAGCTGCTGTGGCTGCAAGTATGTCATCCACATTGGACAGAATGGTCCTCTCATCTGCCATTAGCATGGATTCAGGGAAACAGATGGAGTTTAAGGTAAAGTGCTGCTTGGCATCGTGTGGATTTGATGAGTTGCCAAAATCTTTTGTTGCAACGTGCTGCTTGGTGGACTCCGTGGACTCTGCAGCTTGGTGGTTCTGCTGCTGAGTCCTACGGGTGCTGCCTGGAGAATTTCCCATTTCATTACTATTCATATGCAGATACTGTATTGGCACTGGTTGCATCTGCACCGCTGACTTTGACTGGCTGGACGCTGCATGGACCAAATTCTGCTGGAGAAGGATCATCTGTGTGGGATCAAGCAAGACTTGAGCACTGGGAACCCGAACAAACTGGGTCTGGTCTTGAGACACCTGTCTGTGGTCTGGCTGCTGAACCCTGCTGCTCTGGGTCAGGTGGTTCTCTTGTTGACTGGTGGGGGCTTTGAGAAGTAGAGTGTGTTGTTTCAGCTGCTCAGAACTCAAGGCCACATGGGAGGACTGCATCAACGTGGAGCTATTTTTTTGGCCAGAGGTTACATGAGTATGCACACTGCTTATCAACTGTGCATGATCACCTAAGGAGCTCAATCTCTCATCTTTGAGGGATGACATTTGTGTGAGGCCTATGTGATCCTCTGATCGTGAGTTACTTCGGATCACACTCTGCGTGTTGTGCCTGTCCTCCGTTTTTGACACAACATATACCACGTTGTTCTGGACTCCGATATTACAGTTCGTGATGGCCTGTGATGAAGTCCCCACAGATGCCTGCTGTAGGGTCTGCATATCTTGAATAGGAAGCTCTCCACAGCCCTCCTTGGAGGCAAGGAACACAGAATCATCTTGTTTCCTTTTGCCATAGGCTGTCTTCTGTTCCACCGAGGATTGGCTACTCTGTAAGGCTTGTGTATAAGTGGCAGTGGAGGAATTTGGTGAATGGGCAGACAACAAATACTTCTGAGGTTGCTGAGACAGAAGCCCATCAGACTTGCTGGAAGGAGAAGGCTGCATTAGGATGTAATCCTGGGTAGAGTTGGGAGTTGGTAAACTGTGGACACGGGAAGAAGAGAAGGGAGGATTTGAGCTGAGCGACTGACCTGATGTGTAGCTCTGGGAGGGGCTAACAGATGCCGGACCTTGGGCATAGTAACTGGCAGCTGGCAGACCCTGAGAGTGATTGGAAGTATAATTCTGAGAGGGGTTCCCCATGCAAAGTCCTTGCACCTGTGCCTCATACTCTTCCCTATTTGCTTGCTGCTGGCTGGAAGAGTAAATAAGAGGCTGGCTGACAGGCGTCACATTATCTGACTGACTAGCAAATGATGGCAAAGGTTTGTATATGGAAGGCAGTTTCTCAGGCTGACTGGGTGAGAAGGCCTGTGCTTGGCTGAGATTGCTCAATAAATTCTGGGAGGTGATGTAGGTTTGCGATGGGCTGATAGACATCAAGCTGGGAAGCTGTGTGGATGTGTATGGCTGCGACTGGCTAGCTATCACAGAACCTTGTTTCTGGGCAGAGGAAGCCGTCTGAGTGTGCGGCTCCGTGCTCTCAATGGAGCGCTCAGTTATTTTGGAAGAACCATCTTTGGCTTTCACTCCAGACGAGGAGGAAAACCCTGGGGAAGGGACAGAGGAGGAGGTTGTCTCTTGTTGAGTTATGTTAACAGCCTGGCTTGGATCTCCAGCAGGACTGCTGGGTACAGGTGTGTGTCGAGAGGGTTCATGCTGGTAGGAGACATCACTGTCATCAGGCAGGTAACCCTGCAGAGAGTGCTGTGCAGCACCAGGCAAGGATTCCTGGACAGACTGGGTGCTGGAAGGCCGCTGGTGGTGCTTGATGACACTACATTCACGCTGAAGTGCTCGTTCGATGGAGCCTGAGAATACTGGGGCTCCATAAGGCTGTGTAGAAGCTTGCTGAGAGTTGCCCAGGGCAGAGGGCAGCAGGCTAAACTGAGGTTGAAGAAGATGTGGGGCAGACTCCTGGGCCGAGCGATATGTGGATGACTGGGGCGGGAGGCCGGCGGCCAGTGAAGCACCACCCAGTCGGTCAAAGGTCAAAGCTGCTGGTACAGTACTTTGGGGGGATTTGATCTGAAGAAGAGAGTCAGTAGGAGACAGCAAACCATTCGAAGGGCTGAATGTGGTGTCTTGAACAGATAGTGCTGAGGTGGTGGTAAAGCTCCTAGTGGGAAAGGCGCTGGGGTGCTGGAAAGACGAAAGAGCTGAAGGTGTGGGGAACGTCCCAGAAGAAGGAAGAGCTCCAGTGAGAAAGAGTTCTGTTGAGGAATTTGTGCCTGTTCAGGGAAATGAAACAGAAAAAAGGAAATGCAACAAGATGCTCTTTCGCATCTGAATCTCATCACATAAAACAAGACATTCTCAGGACCGGTGTGAAAACAACAGGATCAGACAAAATCGATCTTTCAAGAGAAATGACCTTATCCAACGAGCCTTTACACTCCCTGAACAAGTCATGAACTTTAAAATCTACCTAAAATCTACTTTTAGCTTTAAAATCTACTTACATTAATGTGTTAATTAAGATTGAAGTTATCCTTCTAGAAATATACACTCACTGGCCACTTTATTAGGTACACATATGTTGTATCTACACTAAAGGATAACCACAGAGCTGGTGGATTCATTCTCAGTGACACTGACATGGTGGTGGTGTGTTAGTGTGGATCAGACACAGGAGAGCTTCTGATGTGACATCTCGGTGTCACTGCTGTACGGACAATAGTACAGCAACCAGCCAAAAGTGTCAGGACTAGAGGAACAACTATTGGACCAACTAACTACAACTGTTGACCAGCTCTCTGACTTTACATCTACAAGGTGGACCAACAAGATAGTTGTGTCTAATACACACACACTAACACACCACCACCACATCAGTGTCACTAAGAATGGTCCACCAGCTCTGTGGTGGCCCTGACCATTGAAGAACGGGCTAAACAAGATCTATTGTTCTGTTAACTAACAATAACAGGGAAGTAGGTGGAGAGGTTCATATTCTACAGAACAGGTTGGTAATGGAAGCTTCTCCATCCTACCAGTCTGCCAGGGCGGCGCCCTAAACTGTGGGAGGAGAGACGTGGCTGCAGGTCCAGCCTGAAGGCTTCGGGATTCGATTGACGAGAGGAAATTCATGACTGATGATTCAGTGGTGTTGCTACCGGTGCTGTGCAGACTGGTATCAAAGACTCCAGACAGACCTGACGAGACAGCCCGGTAACAGAGTCTTATTTACAGTCTGAGATTATTCAGAGACAAATGAAAGCTTGACATCTGTTAGATGTTGTGCCATATTTAAAGACGTCACCTGTAGGGTGGTGAGAGGTGGTGTAGGTCGGGAGGGTATGAGTGGAGGCGTAGGTCTGCCGATGGAGAAGATCCGTCTCCATATGCGTAGCACCATAACTGGAGCTGAGAGAGTAAGACAGACATGACCAAAACGAGAAATGCTACAATAACAAAGAACAAATATCTTGTGCATCTGTCCAAAAGTTTGTGGACACTCCTTCTGATGAATCTACTTTGACACTGATGTACAAATGTACACACACAGCTTGTCTAGACCTGGTAGAGAGGTACTGCCAATAGAATTGGACTCTCTGGCACTAGGGGTGGGCGAGAAGGGTATACCCTTATATATAAGGCCTGTGTTCTCTGCTCGATCCAATAATTTTGGGCTGGGGCGTTGAGGATGTGTCCTAATCTCACTAAGTGTGGCTGGATGCAATCAAATGTTCCAGTAAAAACTCTTGATCTTGAGAAGAACTCGATCTATTTAGGTTCCCAGTGGGTCATAAGGCACGGTTGCATGAAGCAGTTAAAAGCAACAAAGGACGTCAACTGTAGGATTATTAGGAGATTATGGAGACTCCCAGGCAAAATGACATCTTTATGCTGTTATTACATCTGAACGCACTTTGACTAAAGCTACACCTGGTGTGCACTCGGCTGAAATAAAACAGCACAGACAATGCAGTCTGGTCTTACCACATCAAAACACCCGAGCTTTCTTTTGTGGCAGAAGGCCACGTCTGCCATTATTCTACCAGCGCTCCATCCTGGCATAAATAAAAACCCGTCTGTGCCGCATGATCAGCCAGCAGACAAACAGCCGCCCAGGGTAAATCTCACAGCTGGAAGATATTCATTATCATATTGTTTCCTTCCAGTCTTCAACTGTTTCAGTATGTGCACGAGAAACTCTACGAATTCTCTGCAGCATGTCCTTCACCTGATGACACGACTCTGCAACCGACACGGTCTTCCTGGTTTCCAGTTCTTCTGCTTGGCTGTGTTCACTTGCACTTTTTCTCCATTTGAGAGTCAACAAATATGAAAAAAAACGAGAACAAGACACTCAGGAGACCTCAGCGTTAGTGAAAGCTGCGTCTACAGGAAGTGCTTTTAAAATCACACAAAAAAAGTGGAACCTGATTTTAGTCACTAAAGTGGCCTTTTTCCACATAATGTGATGCTCTATAGCAGGGGTTCTCAACTGGTCTCAGTCAGGACCCACATTTTCTCATGGTCATTAAGTCGTGACCCACTTTTATAGAATACAAACCAAACAAATTTCTTTTTGAAATGCTGGAACATATGTTATTAATAAATATTAATACATTACTTACGAACCATGATTTATATTTTACTCGTTACTATTGAAAATACACTAATAATAACTATTAAGTGTTATCAATAATAAAATAACATATTTATCATTAATAAAATATTAATACATTATTTCATATTATTATTAAAGATTAAGATTAAGATCAACCAATTTAGCCAATGTGATTTTTCACACAACGGAATTTAACCTCCGCATTTAACCCATTTGTGCAGTGAAACACACACACACACACACACACACACACACACACACACACACACACACACTAGTGAACACACTAGGCTGTGAAAATTTGTGCCCGAAGCGGTGGGAAGCCCTTATCCACCGGCGCCCGGGGAGCAGTTAGGGGGGTTAGGTGCCTTGCTCAAGGGCACTTTAGTCACATCCTGTCTGGGGATCTAACCGAACAGATAATAATCTGTTAAAAGCATGTAGCATAAAATTATCACCCAATTTGGTGTTTCACCTTTTCAGTCAACTTCACTCCAGCTCATTATCACCAATTTTACACTTTTTTTGGACTGTAGGTCCAAACAGATCTCATTTACACATAATCATACCTAATTTTTTTGTAAAAATGAGCAGAAATTCTGAATTATTTTGACAATAGTTAAACTTAGAGGCATCGATGGCTTATCACAGACTGGTAGGTGAACACACACAGACACAGATTCTAATGTTAATGTTAATGAAATTTAATATGAAACCTCTGATATTAAAATACATCTAGCTGACGTGACACAGTCAGAACAATTACTCAACATGTAAACAACTTACAGCGGTAGGTGAACATGAACTGCTGGCCAACTTGCAAAACACAAGTTACAAGTTACAGTTACAAGTCCAGACATTGTTTGATGGAGTGTCAGCAGTGACAGCCAATCACACATTAACAAGAAACGGAAGAGCCAATCAATGAGCTTGTGCGCAGTCTAAAGTGAAACAGGCTTCAGATTGAGCGGCTTGGATTTCCGCTTGGTCCTAGTGCTCGACATGTCTCCTTTTAATATAGCATAGCATTGTTTTCAGAAGGTAAAAACTGCAGGGGACCAAAACTGCCTTTTGAAAAAGGTGTTTTGCCATCTTGCCTCTGAACATCATCACAAATTTAAACAGAAGGGTAACCGGCAAACAAATGGTGGTTACCATGACAACGACAATGCTCTGCGTGCCTCTCTGTGTCTCTTTTTTCAAGATAAAAGACGAGAACAAAATCAGATGAGCATTAATTACTTTTAATTTTTAATTGTTTTTATTTATTAATTTTTTTTTTACAAATTTTGCAACCCACCAGTTGAAAATCGCTGCTCTATAGTGTAGTGATCTCACTCTACAAAAGTGTGAACCTTTAAGATTAGCAGATAATCTGAAGATAAAAATTTGAGTCAGGAGCTGTCAATCGGTAACATGACATTCAGGTGTGAGTGGGTGCCTTTGTTTTATTTAAAGAAGAGTCTGATCTTCACAGCATGTTTGTGCAAGTGTATCATGGCACATAAAAAGGAGATTTCTCAGTTGTTGATGTTCATCAGGCTGGAAAAGGTCACAAAACCATCTCTAAAGAGTTTGGACTCCACCAATCCACAGTCAGACAGATTGTGTACAAATGGAGGAAATTCAGGACCATTGTTACCTCCTCAGGAGTGTCGACCAACAAAGATCACTCCAAGAGCAAGGCGTGTAATAGACAGCGAGGTCACAAAGGACCCCAGAGTAACTTCATGAGTCCACAATCAGAACACTGAACAACTATGGTGTGCATGGCAGGGTTGTAAGGAGAAAGATGCTGCTCTCCATAAAGAACATTACTGCCCACCTGCAGTTTACTAAAGCTCACATGGACAAGTCAGAAGACTATTGAACAATGTTTTGTGGACCAAAATTTATCTCTTTGGTTTAAATGTTTGGAGAAAGGAAAACACTGCATTCCAGCATAAGAACCTTATCTCATCTGTGAAACATGGTGGTGGTAGTATCAGGTTTGAGCCTGTTTTGCTGCATGTGGGCCAGGACGGCTTGTCATCACTGACAGAACAAAGAATTCTGAATTAAATCAGAGAATTCTAAAGGAAAATATCAGGACGTCTGTCTGTGAGCTGAATCTCAAGAGAATATGATTCATACAGCAAGACAGCGACCCGAAACACACAAGTGGTTTTACCATGGTTAAACAATGGTTAAAGCCAAGTCAAAGTCCTGATCTTAATCCAAGTTCACGGATTCCTCTAAGCTGATGTTCAGGACTGATCAAGAGTTACTGGAAACATCTGTGGGCCCTGAATGGCTCAGCAGGCTAAGACGCTGACACTATGACCAGAGCATCGTCAGTTTGAATCCCAGTCATGCTGTTTACCATCAACAGTCGGGGCCCAAGAGAGCAAAATTGGCAAAAATGAAAAAAAAAAAAGTGTTACTGGAAATGTTTAATTATTGCAGATACACTACATACTTAAAGCGAAAGTTCACATACTTTTGCCATTTTCCTCAATAAATAAATGACTAAGCCTAACATTTTTATCTCATTTATTTGTCTTTATGTACTTTTAATTTATGCAGAAATATACACAACTCTAAAGGTTTCACAGACTTTCAAGCACCACTGTAAGTAAGTATAGTCCTTATAGTTTGGGGTATGTTCTGTATGTTTGGGGATAGGGCTGCCATGATTAGTCGACTAGTCACGATTATGTTGACTATTAAAATAGTCGACGACTAATTTAATAGTCGATGCGTCGTTTTTTGTTTTTTTTCTAACTTTCTTTTTCTCTCCAAACTGCTGCGGCACCTTCCACTGCTGCGTCTGCCTTTCTGTCCTTGACGCACATGTGCAGTAGTGGTAACCGGGGTAGGCCGTGGATGATGTCACAGGACGTTATACAAACAGGCTCTGCTATCATGGCTACCCGGCAACGGAGCTCAAAAGAGTGGGATCATTTTAAGAAAATGAAAGAGAAACGTGGGCAGTGTAATATCTGTAAGTCAGAACTTGCCTTCTACGGCAGCACAACTGCGATGCACGAGCACCTGAAAAGGAAGCCTGTTGTGGCTGATTGTGACAATGATGAAGAGGGACCGTCATCTCTGTAAGCTAAATTGCTAGTTAGCTGCTAAAATTAGCGTAAACAGAGAGTTAACTTGCTGCTTACTCATATTTATAGCTGTAAAAGTGAACATTAGTGATGACGATTTGATTCATTAGCCTTAGCACACATTCATGTGTTTTCTGTAACGTTATAACAGTCATGTGTTTGAATAGCAATGCTAATGTTTTCTAACGCTACGTTTCAGTGCTACGTTTACACTTTATGCTAAACAGTTAAATAATTGTTTGTTGCAACAAGCTGCATATTTCATTAAAGGGTTAATGAACTATGATCTAATGAAGGTTATATAATAGCAGCTGCATTCTAGTGCGATAAGCTGTATGTTTTATATTCAATTAACATATGATCCGATTAGTCGACTAATCTTAAAAATAATCGTGATTAGTCGACTATAAAAATAATCGTTTGTGGCAGCCCTATTTGGGGATGTTCTGGATACGTCAGAACTGGAAAAGAGAACTTGAATCTAAAGTGCAGTACTATACCCCCAGATTGACTGAAAAGATGCAACCCCAAGCACAATCAACACCCCCATCTACATTCGGTGAACAGTATTATTAAATACTACTATTAACACATGGCATATTTTACTGCTGTAATTCTAATGAAAAAACACTGTGCTTAGGTCTGCTCAGATAAAAAACTCTAAAGACAGGAGTTAAGCGTTTTCATCCAGGACTCCAAGCACGGAAATGATCACAACTATAAAATACTAATATTTAACTTTCAGTACAAACTATTTGACACTGTATTAGTTTTCTGTTTATTATCAAATAAATATTTTGCATTTTTTAAATTAAATTTTTTTTTTTTAATTAACAGTTTTTAATTTTTAGTATTAATTTGGTATTGAGTATCATGATACTACACTTGCTATTGAAATATCGGTACTGAAATTAAAAAGATGGCATCGTGACGACGCTACTCAAGACTAAGAGTCTTCTCAGTTTTGATAGCAAGTTTATCTGAGCCATGTCTGATGCTATTTGCTAAAAATTAGGAGCATCTCCTTGAAGTCTCCTGAGCCATCAAAGAGCAACATTTGAGCAATTTTCGTCTTGGTGTCTTGAAGTATTCTATCTGTGCAGAAATGAAGAACAAAAACGGGCTTCATCAGGCACCTCAGAATGGAATAATGACGAAAACCGAGGTTCCACTGTATCGTATAAGCATGGGGACAGTTTAACTTTTAAAGCTGACAAGCATCTGCTCATCAAGCTAATATCTTAACATTTGTTTTTCTCCAAACTACCAAACATAGTTGGGTCAGTTTAACATGTGCCCTCTCACTTATAATACATCTCAAACTACCACATCTGATTCTAGGAGATGGTTAAGAGCCTTGACTCTGGTATGTTTACCACCTGCTCATCTCTAGCAACGATGGCCAAGCTACCTCAACTGTTCCCTGGTGCCTATATTACACTTCTTAAAGGAACAGGACACTAAACGTGACAGAACAATTACTTTAGGAGGACAACAAAACACTTAATAGAGATTGGATGTTGGATATACTATCATGGAAGAATCATGGTTGCTTGGACACGACCATAATGTTAATAGCATGGTTCAGTGTATTGGCATGTCAGGGTTAAAGTTACCATAGTACTACAATGTTAATACTACAGTAATAAAACTCATTGTATTATGGTAAAGCTACTAGAACTACTGTGATCAACATTATATACCACATCAATACATTCAACTATTAAAACTAGGAACATATTAAAGACAGGTTAATATACAATAGAGCAGGGGTCGGCAACCTTTAACACTCAAAGAGCCATTTGGACCCGGTTTCCATGGAAAAGAAACACTGGGAGACACAAATACCTTTTGACATCTAAAATGAAGATAACACTGTATATATTGTTTTTTGGTGCTTGAACATAAATGTAATAATTATTATTCATTATTAATAAATATTGACAAATTATGATTTATATTTTATTAATAATTACTAGTTGCTATTAATAATATACTAATAACTATTAAACATTATGAAAAATGAAATAATACAATTCATATTAATCATTAATAAAATATTAATGCATTATTACATATTATTAAATATTAATAAACTGTTAAAAGCATGTAGCATAAAATTATCACCCAATTCTGTTTCACCTTTTCAGTCAACTTCACTCCAACTCATAACCACCAATTTTACACTTATATTTGGACAATATGGTCAATAAACTATGTGGTACAATATCACAATTCTAAAAGTATTACAGTTTGTGTAGCAAGTGAATAATAATAATATTATGGCCTTTATATACAGTCCTGTCAAATACCATAGTAATTTCATCACGCAACCATGGTTGCACCACATTCTGGTCTGTCGGCTCATCTCCGCCTCCTTAAATGTATAGAAAATTCACTGGTGTGAAAAGTGTCTCTAAATCTAAAATGCAAAGTACCACGTTAATGCCATAATAAAGTATCACAGTAAAACAACCACCATGGCAGCACCATGTTTTTCTGGACACTACCATGATGGTAGTAAAACCACTTTTACTGTGGTAACGGCAGTATTTGTACCATGGTAACTTCAGTACTATTGTAGTTCCACCATGATGGTTTTACCACGATACCACCATGAAACTCTGGTAGTGCCATAGTATGTTTATAAGATAATAAGAACATAGTGTTTTATATGGAAGTGGCAGAAACATGGCATATTTGAATGTATTATGGTAATACCATCGCACCACCATGGTAGTACAACAGTATGTGTAGAAAATAATAATACTATGGTGTCTTTACTGTCAAAAACCATAGTTTATTTGATTGTATCACAGTAATACCATCATACAACAATGATAGTATGTTTTTAAAATAATAATAACAGTGTTTTACATGGTCCTGCCAAACACCATGGTGGTATATTTGATTGCATTATGGTAATACCATCAGACACCATCATACACCCGCAGTAGTAGCCCAGTACACTTCTGTAAGGGATAAACAGACTGTGGGACTGAATTAGAGGAATAAGTGTGGAGACACGTGGTATTTATATGGAGGTTCGCTGTGGCTAAAGCTGCTTTGATCATGAAAATAAAACACTCATATCAGTCTATATGTACATAAAACTGGACTAAAACCTGACTGTGGCTATTAGGTGTGAACACACAAACGCAGGGTGAACAACAACAACAATAACAACAGCAGCAGCAGCGGCGTCAGGATTCAAAACAAAAGCCCGGAGTTGTGTGTCTCACTCTCGGGTAAAAGTGAAAGAGCTCCCGGTCCTAAAACTTCAGTAAACATGTCTGTGCGGAACATGCAGGCCTCTGATCACCGGGCTTTTCCTGGGAAGATAACCGGGCCATGCTCGTCCCTACCTGGGTGTTAGGCCGGCGGCGGGGCGCTCGTAGGCCCAGCCCGGGCTCTGGCCTGCCGCAGACAGCGGCTCCCCGAAGCCCGGGCTCGGGTAGCTCCGGTCCATCGTCCGCTTTCCCCGGGACAGCGCGGCGAAGCAGGCGCTCATACAAGCGAGCGGCGCGCGGCGATCAAATCACATCTTCCCCGCCTCCTCTTCTCCAGGCTCGGGTCCGGACAGGCGCCGAGTCGCGCGGGGGGTAGACTGCTGGAGCTGGGCGGCGATCAGAGGCTGGACACCCCCCTAAAAACAGCCCGAATCAGTCACCAGCAGGTCTCCACTTCAGCTCTACTTACACATACTTGTGCTGTTTACCCTCAGACCTCATTATATATGTTTACAGTTCAGTTAACTAAATACTGTTTATTTATTTTATTTATTCTTTAATATACTTTTTAGTTCAAATTGACTTTAAAATTGATCAGTTTATCCATTTAGTAATATCTTTACACTAAAAATATGAGAGATTAAAAAAAATATATATTATTTTTAGTTCAAGTTCATTTTAAAATTCAGTATTGCAATTTATTTTTATTTGATTATTTTTAAATGAATAATTTTTTAGTTCAAATGCACATTAAAATATTGCAATTTATTCCTTTAGCGATATATTTACACTGTAAAAAAAATATGTAAAATGTACAATATGCTATGGTTGAATTTCATCATCGACATTACAGTATATTTTGGCAAAAGTACATTTTATAATAAAGAAATGTTTTTTATAATAAAAACGATATATCCAAATTGTTGTGAGGAAAGTGAAGGCTCCGCAGCTCTGATGCATCAGCTAACAGACACCTGAGCCAGCAGACATTATTTTGTAGTGATGGAAAGAGAGCGCGAAGCTAGTTTTGCTCTCGCTGGCTCTGGGTGTCAATGGCAATGCAGCATGACCAGGATTCAAAGTCATGCCTTAGTCCTCTGAACCTGTCGGACCCTCCCATTAAATGTTTTTTTAAAAGTTTACAGCATTTTTAAATTTCATAATTTGACTTTCTGACAAAGATTTTTCACTGTAAAATTTATGGAATTTTTTTTACAGTGTGCTCTTAACTCAGACATCATTATAATATATCAGAACATCAGAATCAGAATCAATTTATTGTCAGTGCACAAGTACAAGTACAGCGAAATTATCATCAGTTAGAAGAAACAGTGGAACACAATGGGGGGGGAGAAGATGATAAAAAAATAACTCAAAAAAAAAAAAAAAATAGTGGGGGGGGGGGTAACACAAGGTGACAAAGAAGATTGACTACTATTAAAGCGACATGAACATGAACACGTGACTGTTATTTAACTAAGACTAAGACTACAAGACTATATAATATTACTACAGACTCAATTCTCGTGTGACATTTTTTT
>BRDA01014403.1:67388-86218 GCA_036984385.1 Crenuchus spilurus | reverse complement strand
TGAAGAAAGAGGAAGAAAGACGTATTCAGGCTTTTGAGAACAAGTGCATCAGGAATCAGGGGGCAGCCGTGGCCTAGTGGTTAAGGACCTGGTCTGGTGACCTGAAGGTTGCCGGTTCAATCCCGGGGCAGGTCACGACTGAAAGTCACACCTAACCCCCAGTTGTAAGTCGCTTTGGATAAAAGCGTCTGCTAAATGTGTAAAATGTAAATGAAGTTGTTGAAGATCTCATGGATGAAGATGATGACCACTGAGCAAGTCTATGAGATGCTAGAACTCAAAAGGAGTTACTGATGCACGTTAAATCCCGCAAGTTACGTTACTTTGGTCATGTGATGAGGCATGCACGAGAGCATTGAAGGAAGTGTTATGACTGGACTTGTGGAGAGAGTCAGAAGACGTGGAAGTCCAAGAATAACCTGGATGGATAACATCAAGACATGGACTGGATTATCAGGTGCTAGCCTGCTACAAGCAACCAGAGACAGATGGCATTGGAGAGAAGTGACTCGTCTGTGCAGCCTACCATCACGAAGCAATGACGGCGTGTGACATGACATGACATATATATATATATAAAACTTTGCCTGACTTGCAGTTACGTGACTTTACATGCAGTTAATATAAAATATGACAAATAAATATTATGACCACAACTGAACTTACGTGCTGTTTTTGATGTAACACTTTATATCTATTCAGTGATTCTTCTGGTGATTTTTGGATCTTTCAGTCAAAGATAGCTAGCTACAGTCTGGCTAATTAATCTAGCCACTACAGTGTAGTTTTTATCTGATGTTAGTTGGCTAGTTAGTAAAAACAACAAAGCCTAGCTTTTTATCATATAGAACAAATGGTCCTAAAATGGCATACAATCTAAGAACTACTAGTAATTAAAAGTATAACCTAACTGAAAACATTGGCACAGCATTAGCTCAACAGAAACTGGTGGAAAATCAGTCTGTCTGACCTTTTGCACTGCAAATGGATCTCTCTGCTCGTGGTCCAGGTACTTCTCCAGGTTGAAGAACGTGTCGAAGAATATGTGTGCCATCCTGCAGCGCTTCAGGTCATGCAGAGTGATTTTACCTGTGGAGAACGTAGAACATCAAGTGTGTAGTTTTGACTGAGTATGTAGTATGTATTTCTTACCATAGACATGGGCATGAGATAGCTTGCAATTTAGGAAATGAAATCAAGTTACTAACATTAATATCAGCTGATCTGTTTCACTTGTCATAAATAATAGCAAAAATTCACTGAATGAAATAACTGCTCATTACTATTACTACTTTTTATAAATATGTTTTAATTAAAAACAAAAACAACTGTCCTGCAGTCATGATATTGCCATACTGGGATTATTTATTAATGTGCCCGATTATCTCTGGCCATTATGATAATAAACAGGTGGCGGGAGTCAACTGAGGAGGACCTGATTGAGACCTTTCTGACCTTGGCTCTCTGGTTTGACGAGGTCAAGCATCTGACAGAGCAGGTCATGGAAGGGCAAAGGTTCGATCCCCATCCCCTCCATTCGCTCACACTGCTCCTCATAAAAAAACTCCAACTCGTACATGGAGAGGACCCCGTCACCATCTAGATCCATACAGCGGAACCAGTACTCCACACTGCACAACACACATACCATACACATACAGATTTTAGTTTATGCTAAGAAACCTAAAAAAGTACTTAAAGGAGTAGCAGGTTCATGTATCACTAGGCTGTAAGACAATATTGATACACTTGAGCATCACAACATTACATTTTGAGATTCTCAAAATCTGAAAATCTGTATTTAGAGTCCATTTTTAATAATGCTGGACCTTGTGGGGTTCTTCTTATCTTCTTCTGAGATCAGAAACCAAACAAACTCCGCGTAGCTCATCCTCCCTTCCCTCTGCACAGAGTTCCCCCTAAAACAAGAGAGACCACAGTCTGAGTGATATTACACATAGGTGCAGCATAAGCTGTACCTAGATATATGTTTGGCCTTCACCATCAATCTTCTGAAGCTTAATAAAACAAATTATCCTTAAGCTGATACTATTGTGAAAACAATCTATTGTGCTCTGCATATATAAATATTACAACTTTTGTCAATTGTGTTTTTGTCATTCAGGGTTGAACATACTACATCACAAAGCCTTCAGGCTGCCTTTACAGAAAAATACACAAATACACATTAAAAACATGTGAACATAAGAATAATGTGACTTTTCCCATGTAGTCACACTTTTTTAAACATGATCATATGTGATGTGTAACAACTAGGCATGGGGGTTTGTCATGTTTTCTAAAGAATATATATGCACGTCTATACAACTGAAGCCTTACCGGGTCACAGCTCCTGAGAAGAGTCTCTCAATTATCCTGCTGGATGATGCTGCAGGAAAAAAAAATTCTTCATGAGAGACTTAGAGAAGAACATATGTCTAAGGTGCTTTTGTGAATCCACTGGAAGACTCACCGTGGTCATTGTACCTGGCCAGATCCTTGGGGTCAATAAAAAGGTCGTGGTCACTGTCTAGCTCCCAGAACTTACAGTAGATAACATAAAAGTGCTCATAGGAGAAGTAGTCTGTGATCTGGTTAATGTCGTCCTCCTCCTCTAAAAGAGCAAGAGTCTGGAAACAGAGCAAGAGGAGATTTATTTAGCCAAAGTTAGCACCATAAAACCTCCACCACAGCAGCAATGCATTCATTATTAGCATATCCAGTTATTTTTTTAAGTTCTCTTTTTGACAATCACTGGCTGTTACATTTTTTGTGTTTGTTTTCATTCGTGGTATGAGTTGGGAAGAAAGTACTTTATAAAATGTAGCTCCTGATTTCAAGAACTAAAGCTGTACAAACTTTCGTTTCTGGATTTATCGGCATACTAAAAAGCCAAAAAACAGAAAATAATTCAAAAGGATCCAGTTTTTAAATGTAAAAAAGCCTGCAATACACGTTAGCACTGGAATAAAAAGATAATGTATTTATCAGAAATAAAACCTGAATTGACAACATAACATTGCACAAAGAGATGGAACTGATGTTTCCCGTCACTGGAATGTTCAGCACCATTATTTTAGGGAACATAACTATCACATTGTGTTGTAAGGAATATACAGTGGAACTTTAGTTTTTGTTCTAAAGTGATAGATAATATCTGATGATAACCGAAACGAACAATAACTGAAGCAATATTTTCCATAAGAAATAATGTAAATACATTAATAAAACATTAACAAAAAGTAAATTTTATATAAAATAACTATGGTTTTACATACAATAAAAAATGAGAAATAAATATAAAAGACTAATGAAATTGATAAATTAACATTTAACATCACTCTCACGAGTTTACACTCCGTTTTAGAGCAGACTTTGTTTTGTACACTGGTTCTCGAAGTTCTCAGCCACTTTTTGGTTTTGCACCTATTTTCAGGCAGTAGCTGTGCACCGTAGCTTAAATTTGATGTGTTTTCGTTTGTTTTGAGCATTATTAGCCAGAAAAAAAGCCAGAGAAACAATGAGAAACAAAGCCAGAAGGAATTATGAACGTGTGTTGTGGATGCTTTGTTTTAGCAAAATTTGTGACGAGTCACATGGGCAAGCTGACAAAAACCGGGCAAATGAGTGATAACTGGGACAAAATTTCCCTGAAAAACTTGATGATAACCAGGGCAAACAATAACCGAGGTTTCACTGTATTTGAAGTTGTATTGACTCCTTTCTCTTGGAAAAGTCAATGTCCTGAACCTTTAAGATACACTGTATCTTGCTGGACTAAAGTGTACCTCTGCTGTACCATTTTGGCTAAGGAGTGTTAGCGTAAAAGTTATAGCAAGACCTACAAACTTGTACAGAATAAGGTTTCTTCACTTCAAATCCCCAACAACGTAAATGATGCCTCATGCTACAAATAATTATCAATCAACAATGTGATTGGTTAGATTCACATTATAACTGAATTTCCCATGGTGCAGGGAGAGAGTTGTATAAGAAACCATATTAAGAAAATGTCATGTTTGTTAAAAACAGTTAAATTTCATTGATGTTGAGCCCTGGTCTTTTTTTTTTATGTTTTTGAGTAATCGGTTGGTGCCTCTGAACATCAGGTGGCCCTGGGCAGTAACCCAGGTCACTCACTACAGCCACTATCACCAAAATTTATAAGTGTTTTTTTTTTTTTCAATTTATGGATAAAAAACACAAAACAGAAATAATAATCTACTTCCTTACTATAGTCTACTACAGTGATTAACAAAAGGGTACAGTGTGAACCTGCAGAAAGTTGCTTCTCCTGAGCTCAGTCATGATGATCCTGCCTGTCCATGAACGATTGACTGTGTAGAATATCCGCTGGATCACCTACAGCAGAGAAAACATACAGGTTAAAAAAATGGTTGAAATGTTTTTAGTGATGCATTTTATAGAAAGGCCTAGTTCTGGTTCTAGTTCTAGTGTGTGTAATCACAAGCCTGCAGCACTTCTATCTGTGTGTTTAAAGTTATCGGCTGTTATCTCATTATCAGGATTTATCAAATAATTTCTCTGTTTATATCTTACTATATCTCTCAGCTGGCCTGGGAACACCTTGGAATCCTACCATATAAGTTAGAAGAGGTGGCTGGGGAGAGGGACGTATGGTCTCCTTCATTTGGGTTGTTACCCTTGCAATACAGATACAGGTAAGAGGAAGATGATGGCTGGATGGATGAATGGATGGTATTAGATGACAAAAATTGTATAACTTACCTGGGCTCTTGTGTTAACACAAAAATATCATTATAACTTAAGATACAATAAGGTAAGATATGATAATCCTTTATTAGTCCCATAGAGGGGAAATTCAATTACGATCCCTTCACTACAATAGGAGCCAAGACTTGATGACGCTTCTCATGTATCAAGATGTTTTCATGGTGTGAATGTTTTGTACATAACAAAGCATAAACTAATCTGTGTATGCGTCAATGAAAGTGTATGATAGGCTTGTAACGGGTGCAACTTCTGTACTACAGTTGCCATACTGATGGCTACCGGCTGTTCCATTCATATTTCAAGCAGCGACCAGGCTCTTCCTTATACAACATCTGTAATATAGACTTATAATGAGCTTATAACATTCACACATTGATATATACAGTGGTAACCCTACTTACGAGCATCCCTACTAACGAGTATTCCAGGTAACGAGTCGAGATCTCGGAATATTTTTGTTCCAGTTAACGACTAAAATTCCAGCTAACGAGTAGCGTACATTTCTTCAAGTATGCCAAACCACTAGGGGCGCTGCGGTTGTAGCATCTCCTAGATGCTACCGTAGAAGAAGAGGTCAGTCAATACTTTTGACCGCTGTTCAGTAAAAGTGAAAGTGCCTGTTGAAAGTGACGCTAAGGTAGTGAAAGGTAGTGAACAAGAAAGTTAGACTTTTACTTTTCATATGATAAGTGTAACCATGCAGCCGCCAGCCTACACGAGAACTGTCGGTCTCTATCTCATTAGCGGCCAGCCTACACGAGCGTCGTCGTCGTCATTTTTATGTTTTAAAAGATCCATATAAACACATTATTTAACATATTAAAGTATACTGTATATTGGCCAGCTGACACGGATTAATCAGTTTTACATGTATTCTTATGGGGAAAATGCATCCAGCTAACGAGCAAACCAGCTAACGAGCTCGGCTCCTGCACGGATTAAACTCGTAAGTAGGGTTACCACTGTACTTAATATTCAGATGTTTCACTTGCTTAAATTTCATTCTGCAGTGCCTTGTCTGTATAACTGGGCAGAATTTTCTAGTGTAGGCCCATAAACGTGTCCAGCCTCAGTCGAGTTACTGGGTGTGTATAGTTAGCCTTCTAAAACAGTGATGCTTCAGTGACAATGGTCATGTTCTCTGGTTACAGAACTGTGGAACGTTTCCTGGTAGTTTCGTGCTCCAGGGAGCTGGAGGAACAGGAAGTAGCTAAATATGGGTGTGTGGAGGTCTGGAGGTGGCGGCCTACTGTTTCAGTCTTTCCGTGATGTCAGGATTCACTAAACCCCCTACAACACCCCTTCTAACACCTCAGCTACATTCACTCAGAGCTACCAGCTGTTCTCACACAGACAGACAATGAAGAGTTCCTGCTGCACTATACAGTATTACCCTCTCCAAGCTCCACCCACAAATATGTTCGCAGCTTTGTATAATTCATAGTGGACACGGAATAATTAATAAAAGACATTGAATAATTCATAGCAGTTACCAAATATTTTGTAGTGTATACCAAACAAATACACCAAATGATCCATAGTAGATACTTAATAATTCACAGTGAATAGTACTGAATTATATGTTATGTGATAAATAATTGAATATGTATCAGCATTAGGAGTTAAATGTTAGTATAATTTAGATGCAGTGTAGTACAGTAGGCAGAGGTAAATGCTGTACAGTGGATATAAAATGGCTGCTGCTGGAATCCTGAGAGGTGTCATCATATTCTTAATAAAGACACGTACTGTGGTGATGTAGCGGGAATGGAATTCTGGAGCGTCCTTTAAAAACGTCAGCCCTGGGTGAGTGTCCACGATGTCCTAAAAAAGACAAACAGCACACACAATCAGATATCACTGGGCATTAGCAGTAGATTTTAAAGACTCCTGGATTAAATCTAATCATGAACTGAATGTCAACGGTGTTTCATCATAAAAATCACAGTAAGCTTAGGCTTTGGCGCAATCTGTGTCTGAAAAACTAGATCTAGGTATGCTCCATCTATAACTTTGTACAGTGAAAGTTTGACTCAAATTTATTCAGCACCCCTTACCGCAAACAGGCACAATGTTTCTTTAGTTCTTTAGAAGATATAAAGCTAATGTAGCTTACAGGGTTCTTACAAAGCATGTTGATTTGCCAATAATCACCGTCACATTCTTTTTTTTTAATATATATTAATTTTTGCCAATTTTATCCCATTCCCAACGTAGTAGTAGCCAATTAACCCATCTGCTAGGACTCTCCCCATCATTTTGCAATGTCCCTAACTCTAGGAGGGTGAAGTCAAGCACAAGCCTCCTCCTTTGTGTGTGATGCAGCCACCACCTCTTTTTAAACTACCGCTGATACACCGTCATCAGAGGAAAGCACAGGATTCCCAGCTCTGAATGGACCAATCAGTAGATGCCTCAGCCAGTGGACATTGCAATCTGTGAGTGATGGGGAGTGAGAGCGCCATCTACCCACCCAGAGAGAGCACGGCCAATTTTTGCTTTCTTGGGCCCCGGCTGTTGATGGCAAACAACACTACTGGGATTCGAACTCATGATCTTCTGATCATAGTGTTAGCATCTTAGCCTGCAGAGCCACTCGAGGGCCAATCACTGTCGCATTCTTGACTTACTCTGTTCCACTGGACTCAAGCCTTATTATACTGTTTTTAATGACTCACTTGGTGTTGTCTCAGTATCAGACCCTCTCCTAAATTTATTGTCCACTCTCCCTTTGTGTAATCTGAATTCTCTCAACTCTCATAGCTTCTCTGACTCTTTTCTGACTTCATCTCTTTCATAGGTTTCTAAGCTTTCTAACTCTGATGGCTTCAAAAATATTCATGCTGCTTTTAAGACCCTGCTAATCATTGATCTCCATGGGTCACCCAGAATTCAGAACTATAAAAGCCAAAGATGGGTTGACTGACTTTACCAAGCAACGTTTACTCGTCTTTAAGCATATCTCTAAGTATAAGGATGTCTTTCTACTTTTGTAACACCATAAGTGGTGGCAGTTATCGGCCCAAAATTGTGCTTACTACCATAAATAAACTTCTTTAGCCCTTATCATCCACTCTCAAATTCCCTGCTCAGTGACAGAGACTCTCATTGGTTACTTTGGGAGTCTTAGTCATAACAGTGTGTTAAACTTCAGCCTCACTTGCTCAGTGTGAGTGTTTGCATTCTTCTAAATGGTGCTATACTACAGCCACCAAGAGAGAGATGAAAATATCAGTGTGAGTTCTGTGACAGTAATCAAAACCACTGAAAGATAAAATAAAGTGGTGCTTGAAACTTTTAAACCCTTTAGAATTTTCTACATTTTTGCAAAAAAATTACCTAAAACATTATCAGATTTTCACAACTTGTGAGTAAGAGTTAAACAAATGCGACCCTCACCTTACTTATAGAGCATTACATGGTCAGGCTGACATTTATATAGCTGATCTACTTCATCCACACGTACCAGCATGTTCTCTTATGTCTAGTAATTTGAATCTGCTCTCTGTTCCTCGCTCCAGACTGAAGACCCATGGGGATCAGGTTTTGAGGTTTTGGGCCCTAAATTGTGGAACTCACTACCCGACATTTTAAGAGTTGCTGACTCTGTGGAGTTTTTTTAAAAGTCAACTAAAGACTCATCTTTACAGGCTGGCGTTTGGATAATATATCAGGCACATTATATTTTATTATTTTATGTTTTTTATTGTCCTATGTTCTTACGATGTATGTTTTATTGTTTTGTCTATTGTTGATTTTTTATGACTTATTTTTATTTTCTTGTAAAGCACTTGTGACTGCTGTCTGTGATAAGTGCTATATAAATAAATTTTAATTACATATTTACAAAAACATTATACTTGGTCATTTATTTATTGAGGAACATGATCCAGTATGACATATTCTAAAGCGTTCACAAACTTTCAAGCACCACTGTAAGTCACTTTTTTGGTCTTCAGTGTGAATCTGGAGATATTTCTGTCTGAATACTGATGATGTTCCTAAGAAGATATGAAAAAATGACCAAAACATGTTGTATTGGAACCTGTTTAACTCTATGAAAATGTGTCACATTTACTCTGAGACAGACTGAATGCACTCACACACCTGTAAGAGTGGGATGAAGTCTTCCTGTTCCAGGTAATGACAGCCCGGCTTGGCCAGCAAGTAAACAAACTTGGATGCGTCATCATAGCAGCTGTGTAACAACCTGCAGAGAGCGAGAGAGAGAGAGTGATTCAGTACATTCATACACATACAGTACTCTGACAGTACTGATCCTCAAGGCACGTTTTCTGGACTAAGTTGTAGAACTAAGTTGAAATGAAAGACTCCAAACAGGTCTAGCACCAGGAGTTATGCTTTGGGCAAAAATCAGTGTCTACTCCCATTTACCCATCATACGCACTGACCAGTAACAAAGGTGTTGGACCCAGGGGATGGTACCTTATCTACAGAAGTCACCTGTTCCCATATTCCAAAATGACAATGCTCCACCACATGTGCCACAAGTGGAGGGGGGGGGGGTCTCAACAGTCTCCCAATTTATACCTTACTGTGCACATCTGGGAAACAGTCACACAATGACTCACTATCAGAGGCAGGACCATGTAGAAGCAGTTATGCCTGGGGTTCTATAAGGCTGACCGAGTTGTATCTCTAATTAAATACAACATGCATGTACTGTAATCTGTTTCCTGTGCTCTCCGGGAAGAATTTCAGTATTTACAGTGATTGTCCAGTATCTGCTTCAGCAAATCAATTCTTCATTTTATTAAATCAGGTGAGCTGCCAGTGGAATTGAACAAAGCCATGTTCTTTTCTTTACATTCTCACTACTGACCACTATATTTATCTTTAGACTTGCTAATTAGAGTTCATATAAATACAAGCTCATTTACTGTACATATAAACAGATCTAAATCCATTTTCATGACCAAAGCCCTTTGGCAGTTAATTATCTATTACCGTATATACATCTTTATCTATTATATGTGTATATGTGCCTAAAAGTCAGGGTGTGTGTATTAGTCAAAAATGAGGTTGGCAACGCTTTTCTTCCACTCCCCCACCCTACTACTGAAGACCCTCCCCCTGTGCGTGACATGGTGCATGTTGTTGTTAAGCACACTGTATGGCAATGAGTTCACGTTACCGATCATAGATCACTTGAGAAAAGTTTGTATTATAGAAAAAGCAGAAACAATCGCAAATCACGCAGCTGGAAGGAAATTGATGTCAATAAAAGCTGCATTCGGAATTCACTTACTGAAGCAAAAAAAAATTTTTCCAAGAAATTTCCCTTCTAAATTTAAGGTGCATAGATCATTCAGATTATTTGAATATATATGATAATTGTACTGTTAATAATGACATGGTACATTGAAACATATCGTTTGTAAACAAGACAAAATGTGGTATACATATATTTCCATGATGATAGTTTTCTATAAGGTAGCAATTAACAATTTGTACATCCTGTTTGCTAGAACTTGCAAATTAAAAAAACATTAAAAACACATTTTCAGGTAATTGTTAAGCACTAACAGTATAGTACTGACAAATTATTATTTTTAAATCATATTTTCTAAATGATAATAGATAGACAAACATGTTTATAATTAAGCTGATGGTTTCTTTCTTCAGGTATTTTTCAGTCTCAAGCTCACTTTAATTTTCTTTACAACACTCTGTGCATGTGTAAAACATGAAATAAACGAATTATTACAATTTTCTACTCAGTGGAATCCTTTAGCAACTGTTCATTTTAAAACTGCTTGTTTATAAATTATTTTTAACAGAATAAAAAAATGAGATCTTTCAATTGTACTTAAATCTGAAAGATTTACATTTATCACTTAAGGGGATGTTCAAAAGATGACTTTAGAAACTCTCTGTGCTTCTTTTCATGTTACCTATGAAACAGTATAGTCAAAGCACTCCTCTAGCTTGTAGAATACACTGAGCAATTTTCAAACTGCATGGTTAAGCTGAAATAGCACAATCCCTTGTACTAAGCACCACAAAAAAGTGCCATATGTCATCCACAGCTGACCAATCAAGATGAAGGATGCCGCCTTGCCTCCACTCGCCCTCATCAAAACTACTTATGTTGAATTGCATTCTAAAAAATATTTTTGCTTTATAAATTACAATTTCAAAAGGTTAATTTGTCCGTCTATCAAGTGTGTGTTTACCTACTTGTCAGTCAAATTCACTAGACCCATCATTTTCTCCTTGACAAATGTGTTGCATTAATAATTGAACAGCTTATGAATGCAGTATATAAATACATATTTATAACATTTCTAAACATGCTTACGAATGAAAAGCTTTTTTCAATAATTTCTTAATACAACTTCTTTAAATACTAAAAGCTGATTTTTTATATGATTCTGATATTTCTCATATACATGTGCACAGCTGGAACGGATCCAAACTGTGAACTTGTGTTTGAACTGAGCCAGTTAGGTTATTACTGTCCTTATCTGTCCATTTCTCTAATTTTATAGATAAGAGTACTGGCAACCTCACTGGTGGAAATGTGTAAATGCATGACATGAGATGATACACAGTTGTTTCTTCCTCGAGTAAATTACTTTGAGGATGGATCTACACTTCAATCACATCTTGTACTAACTTTAATTAGTTATTAGAGATTAGCTGCAACAAAATCCTAATAAAGGTGATAAATAAACCCATTCTCATAACTGACACTGTACTGTAATTGATGAATTGCAGACTATTTAACCCCCTGGAGTCTGAGGGTATTTCTGACACTCTGATGTGGTCTAACATGACTTTTTTTATTTTTTATTTATTTATTTTTTACAAATGACACCCATCTAAAATTATTTTTTCCCAAAGTGTTACACCCGTTTTTTTTCTCTCTTTTTAGATGTGATGGTATATTGTGAAAAATGCTCCAAACATTTCTAGAAAAGACTTTTGAGCCCTGAACTGAATAAACAGAGGTGTCTGTTTCACAATAGTTATTACAGGTTTTAGAAATTGTACATGCTTTTATTTCTAAAGCTTACCATATGTGAGTGTACATTGACACTCAGAATTATAATGTCATTATTATATGAATGATAGACGCATCTTTTGGCGGGAAAATATGTGCAGTTGTCTTGACTCACTCTCACAAAACGTGTCTCTGCTTATTTAAGCTCCTCTCAAAAGAATCTAAAAATATATTTAGAATCAAGCTACACGTATTTGAAAAGTAGACCCTTTAAGATTTCTGGGGTATGTTTTGCTTTGTTTTTAGGATAAAATCTCAGAGTTATAGAAATGTTTATGTGGAATTTTTATTTTGTTCGCCGACCCAAAGGGTTGTCATTACAGTATCAAACAAACAATCTTACAAGCCAGTTCGAGGCATGTTTGTTATGACTTAGGCTTGCAGTTAGCATCATGGTGTACATAAGCTTCCATTACTTGTAAGCTACATTAGCCTAGTAGCTCCAGTGTTAAAGAAGGACCAAACATGTATTGTTAAGCTAACCACATTTTGAGATGTTTTAAAAGTTTTTGCCAAACTCAGTTTATGGGTTAGTGGTGGAAAGTCAAGGTCACTCACTTCCTCCAAGTGGCGATAAACGTGTGGACAGATACAAATCCCGTCCTCTCTCCTCCTGCGCAGTTAAACATGGGGGCCTTCCAGTAGAGTGGACACCCACATGCCTGGACAATAAGATAATATATTTTGTGTTATATGTGATAATTAACATAATTACAATTTAGTCAAAGACTGTATTACAACAAATACTACCACAATACAGATTCATAAGTACAGCTGCATCTTCTATTCTGACTAATAAAGATGCTCTTATGCAGAATGACTGAAAATTACTATCATGTTACATTTATAGGTGAATGTACAGTTAGGAGTCTTGCCCAAGGACTCTCATTAGTACAGTGTTGTGTGATTGCCCAAACCAGGGATCAAAACCCAGTCTGCCACACAGAGGTCAGAAGTGTTTACACTACACTATACGAACCACTTCAGACAGGACAAGACTAGGACTAAGTGTACACTTGGTGTAAAACCCTGGTCACACAGCAACATTAGACAAGAGAAATTATAATAATTTGAGTGGAAATCGAGGATTATAAACAGCGTAGCACCACAACCTTCCAGAAGACATTTTGGAAGCTTCAGGTTCAGGATTATTTGTGAATTTTTATGAAAAATTAAATTTTTGTATCATGAGTATGTTATTGCTTCAGGTAGCAAAGTACCAGAGCATCAAAGCAAATAAAAGATTATCATTATGGTAGAACCATGTTTTTGGACACCAATACGATTAGGGTTCAGTACAAGAGTGCCATGGCACTACAATTATAATATTACAGGAATACAACTACTATTGGCATTTTCACACTATGATAAACTAAGGGCATACCATGGTGTAAAATCACAATACTGAAGTATTATGGTATGTGTAGAAAGGGCATGATAATGTCATTGTATTTTTATAAAGTGCTGTCAATTACCAGGGTATGCTGGAACATAACATGATCATACCAACATGCAGTATGTTAGTACAGTGTTATTTCTGTAAGGGCTTAAAGCAGGGGTGTCAAAGTCCAGTCCTGGAGGGCAGGATTCCTGCACAGTTTGATTATCTTCCTTAACAAACACACCTGATTCAGTTCAGCAGAAAATAACCAGGTTTAATTGTAGTGTCAGAGCAGAGAAACCACCAAGCGGTGCTGGACAACCAGCCCTCCAGGACTGGAGTTTGACACCTGGCATTTTGAAAGGATTATTTTATGTTTCAAGAAACCCTAAAATATACAAATATTTTGTTGATATTTTTACAATGACAAGATGAGAAGAACCAATAGCTGTGCAAGAGATTTGAACTCTCTGTATGATAATAAAGTAAAGAGAGATGATGTGTTAGGCAGGGCTGGATTAGATGGTATAACTATCTTGTTTATGGAAGTCAGCCAAGGAATGACCAACTTACTCCGACAAACTCACACAGCTAAAATGCCAATAACTGCTACACTGCAATCAAACTGAACTGAACCAAAATTGAAGCAAAGTTTTGCCATCATTTGTCTCTGTGTGGTCACTTCTATTGCATAAGGACACTGTAAGACTCTCCAAGAGAAAAAAATCACCCAAAAATGTTCCAAATTACAGTATTGATTATTTCCAACACAAAATTGAGCTCAAGGCTGCTGTAGATTCTGAATCTTGTCTGTATATTACTCTTCAGATTAAAAACAACACTGTAATTCACTCTATGTGCACCTTTGCGATCTTCCCCATTTCATAAATGTCGGCCTTCTCCTCCTCAAACTCTGTGAAGGCCGTCTCGATTTTGGCAATGATCTCGTCATAGTTGGCAGCGCAGTTTGGAAGGCCTGTGGGGAAGTAGAAGCGTGGAATGTTTATGGAGGACGGAGGAGGGGTGACCACCACTTTGGCCGGTGGTGGAGAGGGGGAGCGGGGGGCCGGAGCTGGAGCTGGAGCAGGGGCTGGTGGAGGACTTCCGGGTTTTTTCTCTGGTTGGATCTAGACACACACAGAAAGAGAGAAAGTCAAAATAGAGTCACTCCAACATACACAGGACAAATTTTCATTGCTAGAAACATGAATGAAAATAATTAGCGCTTGAATTGCAAAGCTTCATTAACTGCAAAGCTGCGCAAAAAATATACTGTGTGCAATTCACAGCACATAACTAGTTGCATGAAAGCCTGTCCTAAGGGTCTGTGTGGGGGTCCACAATTCAATTTCACATATTAATAAATACAAAACTGTATAATTTATAGTGAAAAATTGACAGTAGATAGTTTGTACTAGATAATGAATATTTCATTATAGATATTTAATAATTCATAAGGGCTACAGAACAAGTCATACTGTATACTGAATAATTCATAGTAGATAAATTTTTTTTATTGTAGTTACTGAAAAACGAATCTAAGATAATGAACAATTCATAGTAGATATATTCTATGATAGTCTATTATTAAATAAATTATAAGCATGTAGTTTATGCTGTTAATAAATGCTAAGCACTTATGTCCCTGGCTGGCATGATCTGGTTATGCACTTGTATACACAAGAACAAACTTCCACAGAGTAATGCCATAAAATAATCGCTTGTGGTTCCCTTAAGAACTATTCCATAAAGAACCATTTTCATACATAAGATATTCTAATCTGAGGACATACAAAACTTACAGAATAAAGCTTAACATTTTGTGTAGAATGTTTTTTTTCTGGTTACAGACTGTGCTGGGTAAGAGAATGATGACGACAATAATACATTGTTACAAATAAGAGACAAAACAATTATGTTTGAAATAAAGGCTTGGCCAATAACTGCACATCAAAGTCAGAAACTCTTTAGAAAATGCTGTAAAAATTTAGACCAATGAATAATTATTGTCCCACAAACATAAGACTAAACTGCAGTTATTTTCATTATTGTTATAATGCTAATATTATAATATTTCATATACTTCAATACCTTGACTCATCAAAACACTCACAGAACCTGGAATATAGAAATTCCAATATTGGTCATGATGTTCACAGCACAATACAAGACACTGGTTGCATGATTTTGCTTATATTTTCATATTTGTGAAGTCAAAATTAATGCTTCCTAATCCCAAGTTTGGATGGTCCAATTTGTGCTCCAAACTCTTACCAAAAATAGCCCTGAGTCATGAAATGAGGAATTTTGCACTAGGAGCTAGGACATAGAAACAATACATGGACCATCTCATTGGTCCCAAAAACTTTCATTTCCCCAAAGAAAGAAACAGAATTCCAGGAGTCTTTAAAGCAGTGCAAGCCAAGCGTACTCCTGATCCATCTTCTTAGAAACTTTAGTTCCCATCAATTCTAATGTTCACTTGTTCCTGACTTTACTGATGAGTTGAATCAGTTATCACGGCTGGAACTCTGCAAAATGAGTAGATTTAAGTATTTTCGTATTTTAAGTACTTTCGTATTTTACTGTATGAGCACATGCTAAATACTGTAAACTCAAATGCAACTTTACATTTTCTCCAAACTTGTGGAACAATTTAAGAATGGAGATGTTCAAGAGATGCACAAGTGTTTACCTGTTTAACTGCAACCTTTTCAAATCAGTCCATGGTTGACAGCAGAACAAATTACACGCTGTTCCCCACCTCCAAGCTTTTGACAGTAACTAAGAGGGGGATGGGGCACCGAGCTGTTTTGGTCTCAAAGCATGGCATGCATACAGTCTAATTTACACACTGGACACTGCGGACCATTGACAGCTGATGTCTGCCCTCGCTATGCGTTCTCTCAAAGGACCCTTGCAACACCCGCTGAAGGTTAAATGTCTGCTAGGTTAAATGCTAGAGGCAGGTGCACAGTACAGATCACACACTGCACAATGCAAGTGTTTATACCAAGCCTGAAGAAAGAATGAGGAGTGCTACATCACAAAGTGCAGCAACTTCTATCTGCATCTGGACTGGAGTAGGTCTGCAATGATTCATTGACAAAGTCAATTAAAAGATGCCATCAAATATTGTATTGTTGATGGGTCATTCAGTGAAAGGCCCCTATATTGTTTATAAAATACAAATCTAAGATATCCGAGGTCATTCTTACATGTTCGAAGAAGCCTGAGGAAGCACAAGGGATGACAGGACTTGATAAATAAAAAACAAGAAATCACTTCTTGCAAATTGATCTTTGGGAGAGGAACCACATGTAGCATTCTTGCTAGATCAGTTGTTAAAAGGATAAGTGCTGACAATCAATTAGTCCTACAAAGGTGCTGAGTTTGGTGCAGGTTCAGGCCGAGCACACCGGTGTACTGTATGTATTGAACACAACAGCTGTAGCTGGGGGCTTGCCCACCCCCACCTTTCTGCCCAAAGCTCCTGTACGCAACATTCTCTCGGACACTGTATTCCCAAAGCTCTCGCCACCCCAACCCCCTGCAGCACTATTAATAGACATGTTGGTATCTGCCTGTGAATAGTTTGTCTTCCCTGGCATGTGTGGAGTTAGCCACAGTGGTCTTTTGCGGAACTGAACAAGGTCCCTGCCTACTGACCTGCGCTTGCTGGAAAGACTTGAGCCTCTTCTTGAATCGTGATGGCAGGACAAAGTCACAGCCTCGGGCCAAAAAGGCCAGCTCCCCACGCAGGTCAGGGTCTTCCCTGAGTGAGGCCTCCTTTATCATCATGGTTGCGGCGTCCAGAGAGATTAACCAAAAACCACAAGTTAAATTGGTAAGATTACTCCCAATGTCCTTGACGACTTCCAATTAGAAGTTTGCAGATCACTCTCTCTGGCCAATGCCTCCCAAGCTCCCACTTTTTCTCACTCTTCAATCCCTCTCTTGATCTTAATCTTGTCCACCCCACACACTCACTCACACCACCTTTCAAAACTCTCACTCGCAGGGTCCTGTCCAGGGCTTCCAGGTTGCTACGTCTTGGCGCGCAGAGAGATTCCCGGAAATGCAGCTGCTAGTAAGGTATTTGGAGCTCAGGAGCATTGCAGCACCAATGCCAGGCCTTCAGGCTCCTGTCTCCCTTTTCCAAAAAACCAACTTGCAAATTCAACTAGTCCAAAGCCAGTGGCTCCCAGCTCTGAGAAACATGACCCTCGCAGGGGTTTGCCTCTCAGACAAGTCCGGATCTCCGCCTGCCCTGTCCTGACAAGCAAAGGGCTGAGCACAGGGGCGGGTTGGGTAAGGATTGAGGGGGTCAGCTGTGTCAGATGTCCGTTCGTGTCTGTGTGCGTGGATCAGCAAAGATGCATTATGGGAAAGGAAGCCCCCACCCTTCTCTGGCCAGAAGAGCTAAAGTTAGTCGGCAAGTGCAAACTGCTGTCGATCATGACTTTGTTTACGCACACGGCGTGTGGGGAGAGAGTGCAGCAATTGCTTGGATACTGAGACCCGACTTCAGCAAGTTCATGGGGTACACTTTGGGACTGGAGGGGGAAGGAGGGTGCAAGCATTTTTCCGTCACTTCTGCACCCACAGACTGCATCAAATCCAAGACTCACAGCACCAGATCATCAAACCCTTGGCTGATTTTTCTTTTCTCAAATACAACCAATACTAACAAACAAAACAACATTTGTAGAGCAAATACACGATTCTTTATAAACCTCATGGTTCAGATTCACATGATTAAAATCACACTATATGTTAACATATCAGCAGATTGCTACTGAAATGCAAGAGACAAAACAACACTGTTTCTGACTCAGCTCAGCAAGAGAGAATAACAGATCATTTCACAGGCAGTTTTATAGTAAATAATTATTTTATATTTGCTTTAGAATGGTACAGGGAGAGGGAGTGTGTGGTTTCATTAGATCTCCATTGATTTTGCAACAATTTACAGATGATGCATTTAAAAAAAGATGAAAGGCTTGTTTTTTGATGGATACACATCCTTTTCAATCCATTATTACAGTGTTTTAAAGCACGGTCTGTGCGACCTTAACTAAAAGTCAGGTACTGCCGTCAACTTCAGTGTGCAGGCTTAATACTTTATGCTGTTTTGTGTTTGATGTTGATAGACCAAGTAAAAACTGATACAATCTTTTACAATTGAAGTAAAAATGATATATATACCTCCTTTAAAGTAGACTGAAGGGATGAAATGCCCACAAGGAAGTCATTCTACAAGGCAAGCCTGCCAATCCTGCCACCATGTCACACCTGCTTCTAATTGCCAGTCAGCATCATGTTCTCAAATTGTACCATTATATGTTCAGATTTACAACCTGTGAAAACATCTTTAAAATATTTTACTGAGCATGTTTGTGTTTATGGTTACGCTCCACCCCACCCCCAAGTCATACTGTGTCCTAAATGACTAAGTATTCTTACATACATGACTGGGCAATGTAGGCAATTATTGAGTATAAACTGTTTGCTAAAAATGTTAGTCTTGAAGCTCCAGATCTAAACTGACTGGTCAGAATGACAAAAAACAGGGTCTTTCTATGAAAAAAGAGAAATAACCTGACCCCAGTCCCTTTTCAACATGTACACTTGCCTTGAACTGAATGAGATACTTTCCACATGTGC